>VDFB02376562.1:51686-133527 GCA_007258455.2 Sequoia sempervirens
TTTGAAATAAGAAGATTTCTTAAACTATTAAGAAGAGGAGCAACTTAAGAGTATGTGTATTATTTTCTTAAAAAATCTTCAAACTCCCCAAGTCTCTCTTCCAAAGAATGGATCTTCTCATTAGGAACCATGA
Source organism: Sequoia sempervirens (assembly GCA_007258455.2). Lineage (NCBI taxonomy): Eukaryota > Viridiplantae > Streptophyta > Pinopsida > Cupressales > Cupressaceae > Sequoia > Sequoia sempervirens. Next base: position 51,820 of record VDFB02376562.1, read on the forward strand.
GAGTAGATTAATAAACTATGGGAGAGGAAGAGTTAGAAGGAGTATGCACTTTAGTGGATGGAAGGAAACAATCAAAAGGAGGCTCAAGATCGGATGATAATCCTGTACTAAACTCTTCAAAGTCAGGACCCTAGTAGAGAGGATTGAACTATCTTCTAGAATCCATATCTAAATTTTGATAATTTCTTCTTACTATGTGCCTAGAGGTAGTGGTCCAAGTCATGAAACTCATAAAAGGGTGTCACAACACTCTATCCAATACATGTCCAACAAGATAGAAGAAAAATTTTCAACAAAAAGATAAAGGCAAGAATTGGTTCACACCAGGTTTACCAAAATGTAGAGGAAAAATGACACCCTCGCTCTCCCCTAGGGATGAGTATTCCTCAACTACCTCAAAGGAAAAGCTCATATGACAAAGGTGACAAGACAATGATTTTTTGTTATATTTTATTTTGTATGATGATCTAAGGAATAAAGATTTTAGGGTGAAATGGGCTTCAGGGAGTCTCACTGGGCAAATATAGCTCTTGCTTGAGAGATAATAATACAACATCACCAGGCATCCCATGACCTGAGTCTTGTGTGGGAACGAACTCAGCTTTCTCAAAACATGCTTTCCAGTCTGAAGAGCATATAGGCTAAGCTCTAGAAGCTTTAGTAAAATAATAGAATAATGAAAATGACAAAAATAATAAGAAAAGAGGTAGCATGCATAGATTAAAATGAAATATATTGAAATGACAAGATGAAAAAGAGTAAAAGGAACTCACAATAGGTTTAATGCTAGATGAAGCCTCTCACAACACTCTAAATCAACAACCTACACACAAAAATGGGGAAAATTGTTGGGGTTCTTTTTTGAGCTTGCCTTAGTCAAACCCATGTTTTTGTGTTTCCACCTCTATGGACAGCTAGATAAACAAATAGATAGAATGATAGACAAATAAATAAATAGACAAGACAATATATATGTTAAAATACAATATGCTTACTAAAATAATTGTGATAATTCAATAAAAGAGAGTGTAGTTACCATCCCTTTAGCAAGCTAGTGATTCTAAAGGAGAGTATGCAACACCCATGACATGCCAAAGAGCCAAAGATTTTATGTAGAAACCCAAGATAGCTTGAGATCTTGATATATTGAGAGAAAATAATGTAGAAGAGAGCAAGAATGATATAGAGTAAATGAAAGATTAAATGGAGTTAATATAATGAAGAATTGATAAATTGGAATGAAGAAAAGGAATGCAAGAAGGCATTTTCGGTGCTCCTATAGCCCATAGAGGTGTTACACTTCACAGGTAGGTGGAAGTCTATTGTCCCAATGGCCACAAAATCAAGAATCTTTTTAGGAAGTTTGTGTGGCACATAGATGTCTATGTGATGCATTAGTGTCCCCAACAAAAATTCTCTTAAAGGTTGAAAATAAAGGGGTCAAGGATGAAATTAATGCTAGGTGAAAGGGGGGATTGCATTGTTAACTTTAATCAGGCTAAAAGGAGGGTTGTGTGATGTGAAATTGTATCAAGTTAAATTTTTGGTATTACAGTAATGATGAATAATTTTGTGGCATATCAATCACCTCTAAATACTACTACAAGGGGATTTTTAGATGAATCTATTCTGCTATACTATAGATCTATCATCAATATCTCTTTAGGTGAATTAGGTATATTAAAACATGTCCTAAATATTATGTTATTTGAGGAAAACTAATAGAAATAGTGTCAATTATTAAATATATAATATTAGTCCAAGAGGTTGAGCTTAATTGGTTAAAGCATCAAGTTCTTAATGTGGAGACCCAAGTTCAAATCCCATGGGACATCTAATATGCAATTATAAGTTGTGACTCGTGGTCTTCCATAGTTAGCTTATAGCATGAAAGTGATTTCTAAATAAGTGAATTTCTAATTTGTGAATATTTATCTTTCATAGGTGGTTTCTAGTGCGCTTTCTCAAAAATAGTTAATATTACTCTCATGGTTTTGCTTCTAAGAGCTTGTATTGGTCTTATGTTGATGCTTGTATAAGAAGAATATTTATAAATAATATATATATATATATAATATAATATTTCTACTATTTATGAGACTAGAATCAATGAAGAGGTAATACATTACAATAGTAGGTAATTTTTAAAAACTAATCATTAAGTCTAAATTTTCTTTTGAATACAAAATTTTTAGATAAAGAGGATATGTTATTTTTCATTTATTAAGGTATGAATTTATATTCCCTTTGATTAGAGGTAGCATTGATGTAAATCTTGCCAATTTAGTGATAGCTACCCTCATCTAGTATTTCCATGAATCATTTTTTTATTCTTTTATAATATCTTACAAAAAATATGGTTTAAAATAATCTAATTTATGAAGGGATGCTAATCATATTTATATGTACTCTCATTCTTTTCAGGATAATTATTCATCTTGATCCTATAGTTCTTATCACTTGATCAAGTTTTAATTCTCTAGTTCCTATTGGATATAAATTTTCATTGATAGGATGTTTATAATGTCCCAAGCATGGAGCTCTAAGTTGAATTTAACTTATCTAGATCAAGTTTTGATCCCATTTTGTATGCTTCTCTTTGTGTAGATGTGCATGTTTATTTCACCTATCTCTCTATAATGATGCTATCCTTTATAGTGGGGAGAGGAGTCCCAAAATCTTTAATGTACTATTGCAGTAAACATTTCTATTTATGAAGAAATATTTACTATATCTATTAACCATTTAGGAGTGGGGCACTCACCTCTACTATCTATAGGGAAATCATATATGTTATTTGGGATCTAATTAGGCTTTGTTCTTTAGATCCCAATACTATTGCATAAGGTGCTAGGTATTCCACTTCTATATGTAAATTGGTGCATCAGATAAGCTAAAAGTTAAACCATTAATTAATCATATTATATTCAAGGTTACCAATATCGTATTTCCTCTCTACCATAGAGATTTGATGTATCGATCTTAGAACCAAACTTTCCCTTAGGAGCTATCAGTGCTATTAGAAAATAGATTCATACTACTACAATTCATTTTAAGCTTTTCCTAGTCTCCCCAACTCCACTTTACTTTTCTCCAAAGATGGTTTTAAAATCATAGTCATTTATCTAGTTTTGAATCAACTATTTAACCATGCATAGATATTAAAAATATAAATATTTGTTCTAATGTGCCCATTCCTCACTCTATTGTTTCATAAATTGAAAAGTTCTTATTGCTTAATAATGTGGTTGGATCAAAGTAATTAAGAAAATAATGAATGGGCCTTATAGAATCTTTCTCAAAGCATTCCCCTACTATCTATAAGGCTAATTTTGTTGAAGCTCAATGGTACACTCACTGATCCAAAAGTGTTGTTGTGAATACAATGAATCCAACTATTTAACTAATGGTTCTCCCAAGTCATGGATTTGTTCTCATGCAGATATAGTTTATGTCCCCCTCTTTGTAATAGTTATAGTATGTTCTACCTTAGAAAAATATATGATCTAGAAGTCTTCTCAGCAATACCCATACATGCATCGATAATGGCTATAAGAGATATGACTATTTCTTTGGCTTGTTCAATTGGCCCCCACCCCTTTTATAGTTGAAATTGGAGATAGGGGAGAATAAAATTTTAATTCTACATTCACTTTATTTTATGTTTAAGGTCAAGCATTTCAATGTGATGCCCATATCAAATGATTGATATAATAGGTTCAACCTTGCAATGCAGCTTTGATTATAGTGGATATCATACCAAGGAACTACATGTCACAATTTTTTTCTTGTCAATGAAATCATCTTACTAAAGGTGCAGAAAAATACCTAGTAGGTTTGGTTGGGACAATTCTTTCATACTTTTATTTTCTATGCTTTGTTGCTTTTAAGAATAATGAGATTTATGTATGCTTACTAATCAAGTTAGTAAGGATGCACATAGGATAAGAGTAGTTCCTTGATTTTATTATATTACTTCCTTTGATTGGTAAATGAGCCTCTATGTGTATATAGATATGATAATTCTAGTGTCTTAGCTCCACAACCCAAACCCCATATTGTTTAATAGGGGGCCATCTTGGTTGATGAAGGAAAAACACCTAGAGAGAAAGCTAACCAAATAGAGGTGAAATCATTTATCATAGGGCCACCCTAATGAATCCACTTATTAATGATTGTGGTATAGGTGCAATATTTATAATTCATATAACTAAACAAACAAACCCTACAATATAGAGATAGGAGAACCACACATTGAAGATATTAGTTAATTCATGTAACCTCCCCTCTCTCGTACTTTACCTAGACTTCAAATGACTTAGCTAGATGCAATAGCCTATGGTTCATGAATAGAGAAATCATGAATATGACGACCTTCTTGACAACAATAAAAACAATAATTGAATTTATTAAGATATTTGACTAATTTAAAGAGCTTAAACCCTAACTCTAAAAGATCAATAATTTTAAACAAAGATAAATTGAGGTCCACCTCAACACAAACATGTGATGGCACATAATGACTTTTAAAATCATCAAAAAATTAACTTACACCAAAAATCACCTAATATAGTTGACCAAATAGCTCATTTATAAAAGATAAAATATGAAATTTAAATAGAAAAATTGTATCCCCATAGAAAACTTTGATTTAACGAAACCCTAAACATGAAAAACAAAATCATCTCAAACTTGAAGATAAAATGTTTGTCCATAAACATTTTAAGAACCATACTACAAAGCTTGTTGAATATGATGAGAGGAGGGAAACAAATTAAAAACATAACCATAACCAAAGCCATGAATAGTCTCATCCCCAAGCCTATGGAATTTAGCCAACTTATAAAATTATTGCCTAGAAGCCACTCTACGAAACAAATATAGAGTAACAGAATGAGACTGACAATTCGAAGTACCTTGAACCACATTATCCGGAAGAGTAAGAGATTGAAAGTACCTTGGAAAGGGTCTCTTGGTGTTCCCAAGGGCATATCAAGCTGTTATGTTGGTCCAACTGAAATCCTAGGCCAAGAGACTACAAAAGTGATTGATGTGTGAGAAAAATAGGAGATGAGTTATTAAAATAGCAACTATTAACTAGAAAATAGACATACAACTTTATGTAAGATTGCACAATCAAGAAATCATTATTCTAACAATCTAATAACTAACGAACTTATAAAAAAAAAAAATAGAGAGAATATTCTACACTAACATGAAGCACCCCTTAAAGCCTAAGCCAAGCTGGAAAACTCCAGCTTCTTAAAGCTTCCTTGCAGAATCTTCCTATCTATGCTCTTAGTCTTTTCAAAATCCTGACGAAATATGCTGAAACCATTGAAAAGATCCAAAAGAGATTCCTTTAGTCGGAAGTCGAAGAAAGAAAAAGAATGCCTCTTGTTGGTTGGGACCTGGTTTGCAGATCAAAAAAGGATGGAGGCCTTGGGCTAAGAAAAATTAGACTGTTGAACAAATCACTCCTAGCTAAACAGATATGGAGACTATTCTTTTCCTCTGGGGAATGGAGTGAAATAATTAAAAGCAAGTATTTGCAGAATAACAATTCCCTCAAGGATCTTATTGAGAATCGTCTTCTCCTAAAAGGATCAATTTGTTGGAACTATATGATTAATGGAATTAAGGTGGTGGAATTGGGATTGAAATGGCAGGTTCGCAATGGTAACCAGATCAAATTTTGGGATGACTGTTGGCTGCGCAATAAACCTTTGACTCAGGACGGGAATCTTAGTAGATGGGCTGATTTTTGCAAAGACACTTATGGCCTCTTTGTCAAAGATTACTGGAGGGATGGCAAGTGGGTCAATCTCCCCCTGATTAACCCAGCTTTGATCTCTGTTTACTCCTCTTTAAATGTTGTTAGACTTTGCCTGAATCAGGAGGACAATCTTATCTGGAAGTATGAACCCTCTGGGTGTTTTTCTATTTCTTCCGCTTTTGCTTGTCTCTCACATGCTCTTAATCCCCCCCTCTGTGGTTGCATTCTTGGACTAAGCATCTCTTACCTAAGGTTAACATCTTTTTTTGGTCCTTGCTCCAAAATAAAGTACTAACTGTTGATAATCTTTGCAAAAGAGGTTTTTTGCTCCCCAATAGATGCTACCTCTGTAAAAGCGAGGCCGAATAGGTTAACCACCTCTTTATCCACTGTTGATGATTTCTCCTCTCTGGTTTGGGATAAGCTTCTGAAATGTTGGCATTTTTCTTGGGTTCCTCCGGAGTCGGTTGAAGACTATTTTGTTCAATGGAAAGCCCCTTCTCTCAATCCCTTTATAAAAAAACTATGGGCTTTCTCATTCCCCCGTGTGGCATGGGGAATTTGGAAAGAGAGAAACAACAGGATCTTCAGGGATAAGGAGTCGTCGGAGGAAGTTGTGTTTGAAAGAATTCTTAGGATGATTAAAGAGAACTTCTCTGTTGTTCCCTTCAGGGAGGGAAAGGTTGAGGCTATGGTTTGTTCTCCTTTTGACAGCCGAATTGTTAGGGAATGGAGAATTAAATGGGATATTTCCAATGCTCCTAACCCGGCCAAAAAGTCTAAGGAGGGAGTTTGTTGGATTTTTCCTATGGATGGATAGGCCAAAGCCAACTTCGATGGTGCGGCGAAAGGAAATCCGGGGAAGGCTGGGTGTGGCAGAGTCCTAAGGGACTCGGCAGGTAACTTTATGGGAGTTGTTGCCACCCCTTTGGGGGTCTAAACCAATCACATGGTGGAAGCGGCAGGTGCTTATTATATAATCAACCTTGCAATGGAAATTAAATGTAAAAATTTATGGCTTGAAGGTGATTCAAAAAATATAATAGACAACCTTTGTGGTAGGTCCCAGCCCACATGGTCGATTAAAAACTGGATTGAAGATGCTAAGTTATTACTTAGTAAGTTTGACATAATTAAAATCACTCATGTTTATTGCGAGGCGGATGCAGTTGCAGATTTTTTTGCTAACGAGGGAGTTAAGAGTGATAAAATCCTCACATGGCACAAAAGGATTGACCTCCATTCTGATGTTCAAGCTTTATTGGTGCTTGATGCAGTGAATGGAAAAGTGGCAGCTTCTTGTAATAATGATGAAGGTACTAGCCATGACTTACAAAATAAGTAGACTATATGGGGCCGAGAGTATCCATCAGAGTTATCATTTACCTTGGCACGCTTTGTGGGTCCTGCGAAGCAAAGGAACTATATGGAATAGGTTCTCTACTTGCAACAGTATTTGCACCGAGATTTCAAAAATGGGCGGGGAACGGAAGAGAGTCAAACCCACCAGTTTCGAGTCACACACCAAGAACACTAAAGCGTGGAACAAAATAAGAAGTGGTGGCTTACTTCTGTTCATCGAGAAACTCCACGGCCCTCAAGATGAGATTACTTATTTCTTTGAGAAAATTTGGAATAATGGGGAGGTTTTCCTCTTCGGGAGGAAAGTTCAGATTGATGAAGCTTTGATTGCGGAGGTTACTAGTATCTCGATTGAAGAGCATAAATTTTTTAAGATAGGAAATTCTCTGATGAAGCTGTGATAAGGTTCCCTAAGACCGAAATGGAGAAGCAAAAGCTTGTTAAGATGTCGAATAGTTACTATGAAGTGGACACTATAAAAACTTTATGGAGAAAAGTGCTAAGGGTTATCATGGAGTACATCACTCTTGACGGTCGCTTTACTAGGGTTTATGGATACCACTTCGTGCTGCTCAATCACTTCCGGTATAAGGTGCGTGTTTCCATCCCTTTCTTTTTGCTCTGTTCACTGAGAAATAGCTTTACAGACTACAGTAGGAGCCCTAAAAGATACCTGATTCTTCACATAGGTCTTTTAAGGCTCATTTATGAGCACTTTCAGAATATGCCAGCCCTCTCAAACCCTTTAGCCCCTTCAGATCTTGATGAGGATGATACTGAGCCTAGTTTATCTGGGACTAAAGTTACTTCTGGCCGTGTTATGCTCTCCTCGCTTCCCCTACCCCCCCTTTTTCCTCTAGCCACTCCCCCCAGCCTTCTGGTGCATGCTCTATTCCTGCTCCCGGCCCCTCTAACCCTAATGCTATATAGGAGGCTCTAGTTCTCTGGCTAACAAGCTAGTTTCCTATCCTGAAGACTCCCGTTGTTTCTGCTAAAGTGGCTGAGGTCAGTCTTGAGGGTCCCCACTCCCCTTAGAATGTTCAAAAGGAGAATTGTAGCCCTCCCAGAGGTGCGGAGTCGGTGAATTTTGGTGTCAATTCGGATAGTGACCCCCTTTTGACTTTGTTGGAACTGCCAAGAGATGCTCTAAGGATCAATTTAATTCTGCTAAATGGTTATTTTATGAAATCAGTAAGTTGAAGACCAAAAATCTGTCTCTTCATAGTAAGTTGGGGGAAATTGAAGCCAAAGTTGTTGGGCTAATATAGCTCGATGTGGAGAAAAATACCTTTGTGAAAGATAGCATGCAAAAGGATAGTAATGTTGAAAATGATCTTGATAAAATTAAAGGAATCATGAAAAAAATTGTTGATCAGAATTGCAGAATAGCCAAATATAATTTTTTAATCATCAAAGCCATGACCGAAAGAGTGGAGAAAACCCAGAACAAAGCGCTGATTGTCGACTTAGATAAGGAGAAAGATCAGGATGAGGACACGGGGATTTCTAGGCGCACTAGATCAAGTATGAAAAGAAAAGCTCTGTCTACCTCAAATATGACTCACATTTTTATGGAGGGGGTCCAGGATATGGTGGACCTGGAAGTGGTTGCTGATGAGCTCCTAAAGACTATGGATTAGTTGTGGTTGGGCCCTGGTTTGACTGACAGTTGGCTTTTTGTTGGTTTTTTTGCGGTTTTTTATGACTGCCAGCTTTAACTAGTTTTTATCTCTTTGGCAGCCTTTTTGTCGTTCGGACCTCTTTTTTTTATCTTTGTTTGTAATGTTACTTTGTGATTTTGGTTCCCTGTAAAACCCATTTATCCCTTTTATCAAAAACATGAAGCACCTGAAAAAACATAACACCGAATCAGCAGCAAACGAATGAGTAGAAGAAAGATGAGGCTGTGTAGGAGCATTCAGAAAAATCAACTCCCAGTCAGTATAACCAAACAAAAGAGGCAGGTCGAACACTGTACCGATATAGGAGAATCGGATAGATCATCCTCGCGCTAGTCGGAAAGAGAAGATGCTCATTCAAGGACCTTTTTCATAATAGCTAAACGACGCTCAGGGTGAAAAACAGAGCCGTCTAAATCGACAGCGTCACCATGGCCTTTCGATGGAGCCGTGGTCACAAAGGAGAAATTAAAAAAAGAGGGTAGCGTTTGAAACCAGAGAGTTTGGTTTGCTTGGGTCACCTATTTCGTCGGCAATTTTGATAGCCGAGCATTTCTCAACTCCCCATTATTGTATAAATTATATACAATAATCCAACCCCTATTATAATTTGTCCTCTTCTCTTTAAGATGTTCTATTAGCCTTCTCTTCTACGTAAACTTTTTGTTTTTTCTCCTACATTCCTTGTCATCTCTCTCTTGCAGATTTTGCTTATACAGTGTTCATGAGAATGATAGTATTCAATGCTTCCTTTCAGGAGTCTTAAATTGGGAGTGTGAAAATAGGATGTGAAGGGATCTGAAGGATCTGTTTTTTTAAGTAAAAAAATTTTTTAGATCAGTATTATTAGTAAGGGAGTAGTCACAGAAGGCAAAGAATAAAAATAATAATAAAGCCTGGCATGACGTAGCGGCAATGACTAAAAAGTTATTAACTTAATGGAGAAGCTATCAGCAATCTTTTTTTAATTGTAAAACGCCATATAGTTATGTTCGCTAATTGTTATTTTGGTTAATAAGACATGGTAGCTGTTAAAATCATATCAATTTGACGGTCTAATTGTGGTTGTTAATTTTTCGCCGCAATGTTTGAAAAACTGGAGAAACCTGTGGGCGAAACATGCGTATTCGTATTTCGCCACTGAAAAAATTCGAAGCGGCATCTCCTTTATTAGGATTCCTCCATTGGTTTTTTCTTTCTAAATAAGTATTAGGTAGCGAAAATGTTTTGAAAGTGCTTGAGTGGAAAGTGCAGAATATGCTTTATAGATTGGTTTGTGCCTTCCACGCGCCTGCCTTGCCCAGACAATCATTTTTGTCTTGTTTTGAAACACGCAGATTTCGTAAGTGGGCTCTCAAGAATTTAGCTAAGTCATGGAAGTTATAGAAGGCGAGATTTTCAGTCAAGAGAGTGACAACTCTTGGCAATCTGTCTCTGGTAACGATGGTGAGAAATCTGTGCTGGGACATGGCAATGAAGGGGAAACAAATCTGTTTGCTCTGACTTCTGAGCTTTCTTGGCTTGGGGACAAAGCCGAGGAAGTGAAGCTTTTCTTGCAAAACGAAAGCCACGATGAGCCGCACCAAGCGAATTCGACCCTCAATTCCATCATCTATCAGGTGATCGCCAAATCTGCTTCGATTTTGTCTCAAAGCCAACGTTTGAGTTATGCAGGCGAAGAAGAAATTGTAGAAATGGAGGCGGCCGACATTCTTGCCGAGCACAGCCATTTGTGCAGCATCTGTGGGAAAGAGTTCCGGCGAGACGGAAATGTGCGCATTCACATGCGATCCCACGGCGAGCAACACAAAAGCAAGGAAGCCCTCATATCATGCAGGCCCGAGAGCAGAAAATCATTTTATTCGTGCCCCTTCCAAGGCTGCAGATACAACAGGCGTCATCCGAATTTTAAGCACTTGAAATCCATGGTATACCTGAGGAACCATTACAGAAGAAGCCATTGCGCTAAGATGTATACCTGCAACAACTGTGGAAAGGTGTTTTCTTTTGTGGGAGATCTAAAAACCCACGGAAACAAGTGCGGGCATAGCACATGGCGCTGTTCCTGCACCCTCACCTTTTCAACGAAGAACAAGCTGCTTCGCCATGTGGCCTTGGGCCGCCAAGGCCATAAGCCTGTTCCTCCCGCTCTTGCTGCTGCTGGAAATAGGGAGAACTCCACAGGCAATGATAAAACGCCGGAACATTCTGCCCAAGACCTTAATAATTTTGCAGCACAAGATTCACCTACTTTAACAGAAAGCCCGTGTGGTTATTGCAGCGATCAAGATGTATTGATGATGGGCGTCGGAACGAACACCCTAGAACAAAATGAATACGGGTATGAGAAGATGGAAAATGAGTTTACTTTTTCAAGCGAAGATAGTGAAGGGAGCGAATTGTATGCATCTCTGTTTTGGCAGAATGGGAATCTGCTTTGACCCTAATCTTTTGTAAAATTTTGTTTTTCTTTAATATAATTCAGGCCGATGAGCATTTTTTTGTCCATAATGCCAATCTCTACTCAATGGTCTTTGTGTGGTTTTGTGCGTTTCTGTTTTCCTTTGAATAAAATGTAAGTCAGGTTTATTAGTTTTTTTTTTTTTCGGGTCCAGAAATGTCATTTCTACTCAAAATTTATTTCATGTTGGTATGAGTTTTCTATAGTTCAAGAAGTTAGTTAGAGTAAGTGTTTAGATTAAATTATGTATGCTAAATATAAGCATGTACCAATCTCTATATGTATGTTCTTCTTAATCAAAAATATCTTGTATTACTCCAAGGAAAAAAGTAATTCACATTTGCTAAGAATTATAATCATAACAAAAATCGCTCTATATAAGCAAGGAAACAAGCACATGGGTATCTTCCTAGTGGAAAAAATAATTTACATTCTTCCTAAAAGAGTCAATCTCAAATTGTAACACTAGTGTAAACTCTTGTATAAAATATAACTTTGCACCATATCCTCAAAAAGATGCTAATAGCTACCAATAATTATTTTCCTTAGATTTTTCTAGCTATTGTTGACCATTCAAGAAACACCTAGAAGATATCATCTATAAGAGAGTGTAGAGGCAATAATAAATCCCCTAGAATATGTCCTTCTCAAGGGAGTATAGGGGCAATAAGAAATAGTTACCAACAAGATTGTGAACCAATGGATATTAGCATGTGAAATATTAGAAGACTCGTCCTCAAATATACTCTTGAATGTTCATTTATGAGAGTTCCAAGAAGAATGAGACATCTCAAATCAATAGGAAATAATTTACTCATCTATCTACAACAAAAAGGTAGAAGTAGAAGAAGAAAATTTAGCTAAGGAGGGAGCTATGAAGAGATAGAAATCCATAGAAGTATGAACTCATCGTCATTACTAGTGAAGAAGAGGTAATACTACTTGCAAATATTGTGTTTTTTGTTTATAAGTATGATCAACATTCACATATAGTATATTGTTCAACAAAATTACTTCTAAAATTATTTCATCAGTTTCATTCATTGTTGTATCTAGATAGGTAGGGTACTAGTACCAATTATAATATTTTTTATTTTATTTTTATTCATTATGGATGAATATCATGTAGCAATCAACTCCACTTGGAGATATTAAGAACAAGCATCACTTAACATTAAAAGGTTATCTTATTTTATACAATTTATATTTAAATTTTATATAATGTATTAGGATTACCACTTGTTGTAGATCATGTACATGACAAGAATGGTAGAAGAGGCACTCATAGGTCCTCAAAGAAAGAAAGAGTGTGAAGGAACCATGCAAAATTAAGGAAATAATCATAATTGGTGACTTTCACTATGGATAAACTCATTTAATAATTTATATTATTATGCAAGAACGCCAACTTATATACATTGTAGGACTAACATAATTAACTTTTGTATTAATAAATCATAGAGGATACAATCTAGCTTAGTTTTCATTCCTCCATGTGAATTATAATTATTTTGAAGCATGAAGTAATTAATAATTGGAAATGTTGTAAGCTTGTAGCATGTATTTGGGATTGCTTTAAAATTAAATCACTATACCATTTGAGCGAAATAAACTTAGATAATGTTAAGATAAAAGTCAAAATAAAATAAAAATTAAAAAATCCTTTTTTTTTTTAAATAGTAGTTTCAAGACTAAGGTGAAACTTCAAAGCTAATGACTTTATGTTTTTCATTAATGTCATCCTAAAGCTTTTGATGTTATCCAAAAAATTAATATTGTAAACTTGTATTTTTGATGTGGGAAAAGGGGATCTAGGATCTAAATCACAATTTCACCTACATCATATTGGAAGGAACCAAAAATAATCTGAAACACCCACTTGGCTACTAACCTCTATGGAAGAGCCAAAATGGTGGATAAAGGTTTTGGTTATTTTTTGGTGGGTTGATTGGTTGATTAATGATTTACTTAATGAAAATGTGTACCTAGTTTAAATATTAATTTGTAAGAAAAAAATTAAATATAGAGAAACATAGAATAAAGTTACAGAATAGCAGAGTGTGAAGATAGATCAAAACTTGGCATATGAATTTGGGCTCAAACTAGTTGGAAAATGGGATCTAGTTAATATTGTAAACTTGTATTTTTGATGTGGGAAAAGGGTATCTAGGGTCTAAATCACACTTTCACCTACATCATATTGGAAGGAACCAAAAATTATCTGAAACACCCACTTGGCTACTAACCTCTATGGAAGAGCCAAAATGGTGGATAAAGGTTTTGGTTCTTTTTTGGTGGGTTGATTGGTTGATTAATGATTTACTTAATGAAAATGTCTACCCAAGTCAAATATTAATTTGTAACAATTTTTTTTAAATATAGAGAAACATAGAATAAAGTTACAGAATAGCAGAGTATGAAGATAGCTCAAAACTTGGAATATGAATTTGGGCTCAAACTAGTTGGAAAAGAGCCCTGGTGCCCTAGACCTAGAAGTGTAGATCTTAGGAATCATAAATCAAATATCAAATAGTCAATATTTATAGGTTCTTAAACCTTTCTATTCTTAGCTTTAGAACTTCATTTGTCAATGATTAAACCACTTTCCCTATTTTTTTGACATAGAAGGCTTGAATGCTTGATCTTATAATTAGGTCTCTAATCCTTTCCCAGGTCTACTTTAGATCTATCACCTACACACAAGAGAGGAGCGAAAGGATTGTATCATGTGCAGGGGCTTTCCTAAGTCAAACCCCATTTTGTTGTTTCCACCTCCACAATGGCTATGATGATGCAAAGAGTTATTACCCTTAGTTGAGAAGAGGAAAAATGAATGAAAGGAATGATAAATTGACAAGTTTTGTAGCTAACTACTTAGATTTTATTTCCATGATGTATTGAAGCCATTGTACTCATACCATAGAAGAATAATTGGGTGCTTGATTAAAGGTCATGCAAGTGTTAGTACTCATAAAACATGAATAAACTCACATATAAACTTGATGCATTTCTAACATGAATCTTGATTGATAATAAGTATTGTAAACTCTACTAATTTTTATGTTTGTTAATCTTCAAATGACTAGAGACAGTGCATATAACAACCTTCTCCATAATGCCATGGGTTAGCTTAACAATCTTAAGAAGGGAACTTTCCACATGTGTACACCTATTAATTAAATTTATAATATTTTTTGATAAAGGGTAAAACGGGTTTTATAGGGACCCGAAACCAAAAAGTTTACAACATAAACAAAAGGAAAGAAAAGTCCAACATAAACAACCAACTGCACAAAAGGTAAAAACTAGAACAAGCAGCAGCCAACTGCAAAAGACCAGGAAGGTTAAGCAAAAAAACCCAGTAGAAAAGCCAACAAAAAACTGGCTGCAATTAACCCAGATTCTTAAGGACAGACTCTGTCTTAGCCTCCAAGTTTTGCATATCATGAACTCCCTTCTTAAAATTTTGAATCATATTCGGAGTGGGGGGAGCCTTCCTCTTCAAGTTGGCCCTGGTTCTCTTAGAAATGCCAACATCCACCTCCTGGTTTCTTTCATTGGTATCCTCCAGATCAACCGCTAGAGATCCCTATTAGGCTTTGTCCAATTTCTCGGTCATGGCATTGATGATAATGGCGTTGTGTCTGGCCATACGATTGTTTTTCTCAGCAATAATTTTCATAATGTTTTTTTATTTTTTCCACCTCTATTTCAACATTTTTTTTCTTGTCAACTTGGCACTGAGTATCTCTGCTGAGACCATAATCTCTTCGCTCCACCTCTTTCTTTTCAATCGCCACAACCTTGGCTCCCAATTTTTTTATCTTTAGCTCGTTAATTTCATTAAAAGTCCATTTCAAAAGTTTGAAATGGATATCAGCATTATTTCTAGCTAAATTCAAAACATCCACAGAGGGATCCCTATCAGTGTTGAAATGCTAACAATGACATATTTAAGTTGGGACCAAAATAGGCTAGACATGGGTGCTAGTGCCCCTATCCAAACCTATCTTAGGTCTTGAATTTTTATTAAATAAATATTTTAATCATAATATTCCTAATTTAATTGTGATTTTCTAAATATGACCATGAAATGGGTAAATTAAGATCACACTTGGGTCCAAGCACATAGAGGAGAGTTTAACCTAGTGTGAAATTTTCAAGGGTGAAAATTTATGATGCTACATTTATCCCCCACTTTAGTGAGAGTATGAACTTATGCTCATGCTCACACTAAATTAAGTATAAGCCAAGAAGGGTTCATTTATCCAAACATTGAAGAGATAGGATGACAACCAATCTAGGGGATGTGTTAGCTCCCAACCTCAAGATATTATGGAACAAAAAAGTAAAGAAAAATGAACACAAACACATGAGGTGCAATGCAACATGTAAAAAAAAAAGCATACGCAACAAAAACATTAGATAATACATGAACTAAACACATAAAATACATAAGGTAGACACATCATAAACACAAGACAAATAATAAAAATAAGACATAAACATAAGGTTAGTACACTAAAAAGGATTCGAGTTGGTAAGATAAAGAGACCTCAATATTAGTTTTTTCTCGAATACCTAACATCATCCATTGAATATAATGTTAGTCAATATGGTGCTCTTATAAGGACAAGAAAGTTCTGTTACACTAGATTACTCATGAGCTATATAGATCCACTAGCGAGCAAACTATGTTATTCTAGGTGTCCATGTAATATGATGGGTTTTACAAGGCTAGCAAGTTGTGTTATTCTAGCTTGCTCATGAAATACATGACTCCATTGACAAGCAAGTTGTGATATGCTAGGTGGCCATACAAACATGTTCAATTTCATGAATCAACAAGCTCTATTATGCTAAATTCATAGACTATTTTTCTACTCACACCTCAGGGAGCACAAAATTTTTTAACATCATAGGGGATGAATCACCTTATGGGTGTAAAAAAATTTAACATCATGTAGGGGACAAATCACTTCATAGGGTGTACAAAAGTTTAACATCATAAGGGTTAAATCACTAAATCATGTCTTAGGGGGTGTTACAAATAACACCACCACAAAGCGTATACATGAATAAAATAATAACCACACCTTAGGGATTATTACCCATAATACCACCACTAAAGTGGCACAACATGGATAGACCACACCTTAGGGGATATCATAGATAATACTACCACTAAAGGGGCACATGAACAATTTTACAAGGCCACACTTTAGTGGATATCATGCATAATACCACCACTAAGTAGTGCTTAGGGAGGGAAAAAGAAAATTAGAACAGACCTTTAGGGAGCACTAAAGCTTTGATATTACCTTTAATGTTCTATTAGAGGCAATCCACTTCCTCATTGATTTTATATTTGGGTGCCTTCCAATGAATCTATTGATCAAGGAGTTTTGCATTTTAGCTAACAATCTATTGAGGGAAAAATCCTTAATGTTAATAGCAGTCCCTACTTTAGAATACATAATCTAGATTCCATTTGGGGTCTTTTCCAATTTTATATTAAAAATATCCTTCCAAAGTATAGAGGGGGCTGTATTTCCAGCTTCACATTATAGACAAGATCAAAAATCATAGAAAGACCCACGTACATTATTTTGACCCTTAGTAAAAATGGTTGACATAACATTAGAGCAAGCAACATCAAACCCAAAGCATGGAATCTCCTACAAACAAGGCTAAGGAGATCCCCACCCATCACTCATTGCTCCTATTTCAATTTTTTATTTATTTTTAATCTTTTATTTATAACAGGTAATTGAATATTATTTTAGTTTATGAATACTTAACCATTTTAAAGTCCAAATATTTATGTGTATATATGTGCGTAGTAAAAAATGTTAACATAATAAGAATTTTTATTCATTATATTATTCAAAATAATTGTTATACATTCAAACTATTGCTTATACAATTATTAAATAGTTATCTAATTTTATATTTTTTTATATAGAAAATTAATTCATCAAACTCCAAGATATTGTAAAGGTATACATTCAATGTATTGATGATTCTAAATATCTACCTTCAAACTATTATTTTTTTCAAACATAAAAAACATCAGCCTTAATTATATAAATAATTTCTCATGCAACAACATTAACAATATGTATGTATCCACATTACTCATTTAGAACAACATACAAAATACAAATTATAAAAAATAAATTTAAAATAAAATAAATATTTAATCACTATTACCCTTTCTTTTACTATTGTTTCTTGATTTTTTTATTTTTTCTTATTATTTCATTTTTCTTTTCAATAATGTTTTCATTTATTTTGAATTTAGTTTTAAAAAGATAGTAAATATTATACGTATAGGTGAGTTTTTATTTTATTTTTAAAAAAAATAATCATTTCATTTATCGACCGTATATCAATTTATTTTATTTATTTTATTATTTTACATTTATTTTACTTTAGGATCAATCTTGTTTACTTTAGATTTGATATATTTAGCCATAGAGAAATTTTAAATTAGGATTTAATTTATTTAATCACATAGCTATTTGATTTACTACATATTTATTTATATTAAATTTATAATATATATATATATACTCTAGGTTTTTTTTTTAACTATTCTTCCATGGTCATGAGATAAGATGTTTTTCCACCTAGTTGCCACTATAAGTTGCACTTTCTCATCTAAGATAGCTATGTGATTATGTGTATTTTCTATATCATCATTTCTTCAAACCTTCTTCCTCCTATCCATGAGTCTTGATATAATTTTGATCCCTAAAGATTAAATTGCCATGATGCATTATACCTATATAAGAAATAATAACACAATTATATGATATTAGATTTGAAGTTAGAATTAAACCTAGAATTTAAACATACTAGAGAAAGGAAAATTATAAATTATAGCTTTGGTTTTGTAAACTTACTAAAATAAAGTTAAGTAAATCTATATTAAGGAAAGAATATAAATCATTTTTCTATGTTTTCCAATTATTGTACTATAATTTCAATCTATGTTGAATAATTATTTTGATGAAATTTTGTGAAAAATAAAATTTGGAGAAATGTATAATTAAAATCAAGTTTTAGTAAAATTAAGGGTTAAGGGATTGCAAAAGTATCAAAATTGATTATGGAAGAATATTAATATGTATGAATAGAAAAACTGGATATAACTTATTATGGATATTTACTTTTTTCCCTCCTTGAAAATGTAATTTTCTTATATCTAATATTGTACCCATTGTAACTCAATTTTGAATGGACTATAAGCATGTAGGAAGTTTTCTTTTCATATTTGAGCAACAAGATCTTGAAAATTGTGTCTTCAAGGATCTAGCACCCAAGTCCAACCCTAGTCTCTACACTAGTGTCAAAATCCAATACTAGAGTCTACAATAGTGTTTAGTGTGGATGTTGCAAATATCATGAGCATCCAAATTTGTCTTTATTAACTAAAAATGCACCTTGACATGATGCTAGATTTTGTAGGAGAGTGAAACTTTAGCCTTACTGTTTGCATGAGTGCCTAAGTTTAAAGCAAGTAACCCTTGGTTAATTTTTCTAAGTTTTATATCTTTTAGGGAAGATCCCCAAGGTAGAAATAAATGGATAACCAATTTTAGAAGGAGAAATTGTAGTAAAATATAGAAATTTTGGTATAATAATAAGAATGAATCCAAAGCTGGTATTGGCATGGTGTGATGATTTTTAGATGGCATTGTTGTTCTTGCCACAAAGGTTCAAACCCTGTCGCACTGGTATTGTTAAATGGTTGTATCTAGTTCATAGCTCCGGTCAAAAGCATTTACCCCTTGAATAAAAAAAAAGAAAAAGAATGAATTCAAATATTTGGAGTTAGATGACCAAAGAGAATAATAGAGAAGGTCCTAAAAATGAGTAAAATAAACAAGATAGTGTCAAAGAGGACTATATATGAAGAGAAACCACCACAAATAGAACTAGGATAAAATTAAGTATTAATATTAAAAGAAAAGTAGTGGAATATAACACAAACTATCTAGGATAGATATGAAGATCAATTAGAATACAAAATATAGAAAAACTAACCAAAAATTTAGAAGGCATATTGAATATGGTAGAGAGTATGTAGAAAGAAGGTTTGGTACCAAAGAAAGGTTTCCTTGAAGTAATGAAGGAAGATCAAGGTTCTAGGAACCAAGATGTGCATGTCAAGAAGTAGAAGATTCCCAAAAAACTAGAAGCCCAAGCTAATGCAAATAAATTTAATAAGGTTTTCTTGAGGACAAGACAATGGTTTATTCCTAAAGAGGATGTTGGTAGATACTAGCAGCACCAAAAATAGAATCATTCTACCTAATATGATATCATCTTATATTGCAAAGTGTTTTTGGTACAAGAGCTCCACATCCTACAAATATTGATAAGAAATTTATGTTCAATCTACACATGTTTCAAATGAAAAAAGGTAAAGCCCCTGGCTCTGATGGTTTTCTTCCTAAATTATTTCAATTTTTTTGGGATATTATCAAGGTGGATCTCTTGGAGGTTGTTAAGGAATCTCAAAGGAATAAAGAAATGTTGAAGGCCCCATGAACTCCACCTTTCTTTCACTTATTCCGAAGAAGGAGGTGCATGTTCCTTGGATTAGTTTCACCTCATTTCCCTTTGAAATGTGTTGTATAAAATCATTACTAAATTAATTGTTGAAAGGCTTAAGCCTTGGCTTAATTCTTTGATTTCCAATGAGTAGGGAAAATTTGTGGTAGGTAAGCATATTTTGGATAGCGTTGTTATTGCTAAAGAGGATATTCATTCTATGGCAATCTCTAAGGACAAGTCTATGTTTATCAAACTTGATATGGAAAAATCTTATGATAGATTCAAATGGGCCTTCTTACAAAATGTGCTATTAGCTTTTGGATTTGACAAAGAATGGGTTGATTGGATCATGAGTTGTCTGACTTCTACTTCCTTTTCAGTGCTTATCAATGGGGAGTTTTCGGATTTATTTGGAGCCTTGAGGGGTTTTCTGTTGGGAGATCTTTTCTCCCCTTGTTCATTATTATGGCTGAGGTTTTGGAGAGGTTTATCAAGTCTCGTGTTAGTCTTGGTTGATTCAAGGGTGACGTTGGGGTAACATTTTTCCACCTCTTTCTCATCTCCAATTTATTGATCATGATACTGCTTTAATGGGTTTGGCCAAAATAAATGAAGTTGTGAATTTAAGGAAGGATTTGGACACTTATTGGACCACCTTTGGAAAAAAGATAAATGACAACAAGCCCTCTATTTAATTTTTCTGTCCTCCCCACCTTATTCAGTCTAGGAGTGGTTAGATTCTTTGATTTCAAATTGGCACTCTTCCTCTAGTTTATTTGGGTATTCCCCTTACTATGGGTCCTCAACCAAAATATTTTTGGCAAGATGTCTTGGATAAATTTTGTAGGAGGGTTAGCCATTGGACTCATGGGTGGCTCTCTTCAGCAGGTTGTGTAGTTCTGCTCAAATTTGTGGTTCAATCTCTTCCTATTTATCAATATTTTGTGCAAGATGCTCTTGCTATATTTGTTAGGGAGTTTGATGGCCTCGTTCTTCAATTCCTTTGGGAAGGTAATCTTCTCAATTCAAAGTGTATTTTAGTGAAGTGGGAATCTTTTTGCAAGCCAAAGTAGGAGGATGGTCTTGGTCTCAAATATACTAGTTTAATGGGTCAAACTTTAGCTGCTAAGTTGTATTAGCATTCTAAGTGTAGTTTCCAAGATCACAATTGGGATAGAATTCTTAATCATAAGTACCTTAGTAGAGTGAATTCTTATGGTGTCCCCTGATATTGTCTCTAGGGGAAAGGGTCTATGATTTGGGATACTCTCAAAAGAGGAGCTAAGCTGATAAAGGATGGTTTGTTTTGGATTTACAATAAGGGCTCAAAAGCCCTTTTTTGGTATGATTCTTGGGATGGTTATCCCTCTATTATTTCTATGTTTCCTCATTTTCAACCTCTCTACATTAGCTTGATGGAAGTTGGTTGGTGTAAGGTGGAAGGCTTCAAAACTGCTCAAGCCTTGGGTCAGGTGGAGGTGTGGCATTGAAAGGGTCCTCGGGAGTGGCCTCCTAGGGGTACTAAGGAGGAGAGGCAAGATCTTGCTAGAATCTTAGTAGTTAGAATGTGTTGTTCTCTTCAACAAAAGGATATTTTTCCCTAGGGCCTTGATCCGAAGGGTAGATATTATGTTGCTTCTGGGTATAGGGAGTTGGATAGACGGTTGTATGGCAAGGTTGGGGCCCCTTGGTGGAAGAAATTATAGAATAATATTTTTTGGCCTAAGTGTAACTTCTTCTTATTGTTGGTTGTTCAAAATAGATATCTTACTTGGGATAATCTTCCGAAGAGAGGCTTTTAGGGTCCTTCCATCTATGTTTTGTGTAATAATAGTGAGGAGTGCTCTTTCAATGTCCTTATTCTAGGAATATTTGGCATTGTCAATGGGAGATTTGGAATCATGCCTGTATTCATGCCTCATCTTTGTTGGAGTTCTGGAAAAGTTAGGGGAGACCTCCTATTAAGACTGCTTTCCTTCAGATTACTTGAATTATTGGTCCTACTTTTATTATCTAGCATTTTTGGTTAGAAAGAAAGAGAAGGATTTTTCAAGATGTGAAGCTAATTGTGGATCATTTATGGGGGAAGATCTTCAATAAGATTCAAGAGACTATTTTAGCCAAGTGTGACCTTTCAGTTACTATGGATCCTAGTGATATTCCTTTGGTGAGGAATCTAAACTTGGTGGATAGAGGGTCTAGGTTCTCTTCTTGTAATGGTCCTCATCAAGTCAAGAAGAAAATTCATCGGGAGGGTCGGTGGCTTCCTCCTCCCCAAGGAATTCTAAGGATAAATACCGATGGATCTTCCAGGGGGGATCTTGAGCACGCTGGCATTGGAGGTATTTCCAAGGACAACTATGGTGAGGTGGTGTTTTTCTTCTCTATTTATAAGGGTCATCATTCCGACAATTTCATGGAGGCTCTTGTGATTCTTCATGCTATTGAAAGGAGTTGTTCTCTTGGTTCAAAAAGGTTTATTTGTGAATCTAACTCACATATTGTAGTTGACAAGCTTAATGGGAAAAGACTTGAGGTTGTTAATTCATAGCTAGCTGTTGTGATTAAACATATTGTGAATCTATGCAGTTCTTTGGAATTTGTTTTTTTCATCATATTCCTAGGGAATGGATTTGAGTGGTTGATCTTCTAGCAAAATGGGCTTTTGAGCATCCAAAGAGGTGGACCATTAATAACTGGAGAGTTCTATCCTCAAACTTGTCTATGTCACTCAAAAAGATATCATGGAGGACTTTCATATGTAATTGGTTTGTTGGTCGGGTTCCTTCAAAGACTTTTGTTTCTAGAACTGTTTGTGGTTTTGTGGGTTTGCTGCTTGATGCTTTTTAATTCTTCTTTGATTCAATAAATTTTTACCCCTTCTCTTAAAAATATAAATTATAAAAGATAAAGACATTAAACAAATACTATATAATACCATCATCACATTTTTTTTTTAAATTACATATTACTACGTTATTGGTCAATATCTTTTTTGGTTGCTACAAGTCATCCAATTATAAAAGTTTGATTCACTACACTCTATCCAATTGAAAAACTATTATAATACACTCTATCCAATTGAAAAACTATTATAATATTGTCCTAGTTGCCCACTGTATGCCCAAAAGTGATGTTAACTTGCTGAGTTGTTCATTCAACGTGGGCCTTGAGATATTAGGTTACATGCCCATCAAATTCATCCCCATTACGCTCACAGTAACATGGTGAAGCAATGGGCGAGCCCCTGGTATTTGGATATGTGTGCGGCATTTCGTCAACGCACTCGTAATCAACGACTTCAGAGCATTTTGTCTAGATC
Source organism: Sequoia sempervirens (assembly GCA_007258455.2). Taxonomy (NCBI): domain Eukaryota; kingdom Viridiplantae; phylum Streptophyta; class Pinopsida; order Cupressales; family Cupressaceae; genus Sequoia; species Sequoia sempervirens. Next base: position 74,985 of record VDFB02376562.1, read on the forward strand.
AACAGGCGTCTCTTCATGGAATATCAATTCTCATTTAACATTCTTTTTTGTTTTTTAAATAATATTTGGTCTGCAAGAGCGTGGATTTCACGCACTTAACGGGGCCAAGCAAATAATATATTATTTATATTTGGTCTGCAAGCGCGTGGCTTTCACACACTTAACTGGGCCAAGAAAATAAACTATTATTTATTGCCTTTGGAGAGGTTGATTTCACTGAGTCAAGCTTGGAAAAATTGGGGAATTCAAGAACTAATGACTCTTGGGAAACATAATCCTAAAGGCTTTTGGAGGGAATTGCAACAAAAGAAAAAGGTGGTGGAAAACAATATTACAGATGCCCAATGGTTAGAATATGCTAGACTTCTTTACGAGCGGGCCCACGAGAAAGACTACCCTCCTGTCATTAACACACCAGCGGAATTATTCAATGTGGATGATATTAAACAAGGAATAAAGAACTTAGCAAGTGGCAAAGCACAAGACATAAATGGGCTACAGTCTGAATTTTTAAAATGGGGGACTGAAATTCTTGCCCCTCACATAAAAAGAATCTTCAACAATGTCAATCGAGAAGGTTTTCCTATGGAGTGGACTACCAGTGTGGTCATCCCTTTATTTAAAAGTGGTGATATCAATAACCCATCTAACTATCGCACAATTATGGTCAACTCTATCTTTGGCAAGCTATTTGGGAGCATGATTGAACGTAGGATCAGCAAATGAGCAAAAAATGAAGGCAAAAGAGCAAAAGGATAGGCAGGTTTCAGATCCAAGCACTCTACCATTGATCATTGCATCACCCTCAGACACTTGATTGAGAAAATTTGGGATAACCAGGGTGAGGAAGTTTATTGTTTCTTTGTAGACTTTAAGAAAGCTTTCGACAGAGTGCCTAGAGACAAATTATGGTCTCGAATGGAAGAATTAGGCATTCCAAATGCATATAGAGCAGCTGTTCATAGGCTGTATGAGAAGGTTAGTGCTAAAATCAGAACAAGTGAAGGTATGTCAAAATGTTTTGACAGCGACATTGGAGTTAAACAGGGCTGCCCTCTATCCCCCACGCTTTTTGGGCTATACATTGATAAGTTGGAAGTGTGGTTAAGCAAGGAAGGCGGGGATGGTATCCAATTGGCAGGTTATGTAGTAAAATTACTTCTATATGCTGACGATATTATCCTAATCTCAAAAACAGCTCATGGGTTAAGAGAACATCTAAAAGCCCTAGAACACTTTTGTCAGGAAGTTGGGATGCAAGTGAACACATCCAAGACCAAAATCATGATTTACTCATTGAATAGAAAAATTAAACAACATACCTTTCTTTTTGAAGGCAGCCCACTTGATATAGTGAAAGAATACAAATATCTTGGGATTGACTTCCATTATAAGCTCAGTTGGGAAACCTGTAGAACGAAAAGGATACAGGGAGGTTGGAAAGCCTATTATTTGCTCCAAAATAGGTGTAGAAAAGTTGAACTTTGGGATTGGAAAACCAAGAAAACCCTTTTTGGTTTACTTGCCACGTCGGTTGTGCTTTATGGGTGCGAAGTGTGGGGAAGCAACACATCAAAGTGCAGTTGGAGACAGTTAGAAAGAATCCAGAAACACCTAATAACAAATAATATCAAAGTTAAAGCTACTGTTCCTTATGAAATTCTACTAGCTGAGGCAGGAGCTTTTCCATTAGAAGCTTCAGCGATAACCCGGTTGTTAAGTTATCTAAAAAAGGTCGAAAACATGGATAACCACCGGTGGCCCAAAACAGTTATGGTGGAGATTCTAGTCCAAAGAAAGAAAACATGGATGAAACAGAACATCAAGTGGCTGAACAAGTGGAACATCAAATTACATGAGTGTCCTGATACAAACAGTGAAATAAAAATCTATGTGAAGGAAAAATTCAGGACTGCCATGTGGTCAAATCAGATCAAACGAAAAAAAGCATATTACATCAAAGAGTTTAACCCAGCTAAGGAACATGGTGAAAAACCATATTTAGGTGCAACTATTAAAGGGAAAGCGAGGCTATTAATTACTCAATTGAGAACGGGGCCCCACCATCTTAGATGTGAGACTAGTAGGTGGAAGACTCCTAAGGAAACTTGGGAAGAAAGAACATGCTTATTTTGTAATAAGGGAGTGGTGGAAACGGAGTGGCACTTCGTCATGGAATGCACAGCATATGAAAATATCCGTAATCAGTACTCAAGTATTTCAGATGTGGGCAATATGCAGCAGTTATTTGAGGAGGATAAGATAAATCAGACGGCTAGCCTCCTAGTCAAAATTAGTAGCAGGAGATCTAATTTGGAGAAGAGTCTGGAGACAAACTAAGTTGTTGAATGTCTTGGTCCCATAGGCTGTTTAGTCTCGTGGAGATCATTAAAATCTTTCATTCATTCATTCAAGATTGGTTTTTCTTGTGAAATGATGATATTCCCTGAGAGTGTCCGTGGCCTCCACACAGTTGTTCGGCCCAAACAAACAAATTATCGTTTAGGGTTTTGGATGACGCAGATTTTGTTGGAGACTCACCACACAAATAATAAGAAATTTCACATTTAGTCGTGCATTTTTATTTTATACCTCTTATGGCAATGTTCAATGATTCTCAGTATTTTATAATAATTTATTTATCAAGTTTGTTGTTTAAATCTAATATTTCATATCCATATTATCAAAATATGATATTTCAATTATGCTGGTCTGTTTAAAATAAGGTTTTGTAGACTCCCAACTTATGATACATTTAAAAAATATATATATAATATATAATTGTGAACAAAAAAAATTATAATATATAATTGTGTCATCTAGTCTTTGAAATTATTTGTACCAATAACTAAACATTTCCCTCTAATATCATTCATAGAAACACTAAAATCATTTATTTAATCATATTTTTAAAAATCTCTTGATACTCAAAATGTGAACACTCTCACAAATTAAACAATTTAATTTTATAGGATAAATGGACCTAAACAAATCATTTTAATAATGTAATGTTAAAATAAAATTTTAAACATAAGAAAAGTCTTCCCCAATCTTATATAAAATCACATGCCCTAATTTTAAATTACAACATCCAAATAATCTTAAAATTACTTGCTCACTCCCATGGAAACAACTGATTTTTCCACCATGAGCCACATGACCTAAATTTAGTTACCCTCCTATTTTATATTTTCTTTCACAAGAAGTTAGTCTATCTAGAGTTTGAAGTACATAGGCATGGAATCCAAAATAGAAATACAATAGGAATCAAACTTGACACAACCTACAATTACATGAGTATAGAAATACAATTGCATAAGGATCAACCCTAATGATCAAGGGAATTGGAAAGCTCTCTTGTATGTGGGTGACACAAAAATTGATAGGGTCATCAACAACTATGCACATTGTATTGATGACTACAATGGATAGAGTAGTAGGAGTGAAATTACAAGTGAAAGAGGTGACCAAACACCTTATTGGGAAATATGTATTGCTTCAAGCCTTCCAAAATATAATATTGGAGTGTGAGGAATACTAATGGGATTATGTGAAACTTTTGGGTGTTGTTGGAATGGGTAGAGGATATAAAACAACTCTAGCCAAGGAGATATACAATGAGAGGAGCTAAGTATTTATAAGTTTTGCTTATTCTTTTGTGACATAAGACTAGAGGGAATAGAAAAGGTCTTGGAACCTTTACGTAGTATTCACTTTTCTTAATGTCAACCAAGGAAATTAATTGCTAAGAATTTATCCACAAAAACCATAAATTTTAATAGTTTTAGATGACATAGATGATGAAGATAAAATGGATGTGTTGTTGATGAAGGAAGTGCTTATGGTAGCTAATTTATTCATATTCACATCTAGTGATAAAAAATTTCTCACAAGTTGTAGAATTTCCTTATTTCATGAGGTAAAAGGAATGGCATAAACACATGCAAAATAGCTCTCATTTTATCTTTCCTTATCCCTTACAAGACTTCAAATATTAGGTTTAAATTTGTTTTGATGGTAATTAATAAGATCATTGTCACAATAATTGCCTATGGTATAGGAGGGAATTATCCTCTATCGAGAAGAATATTCTCACTTTCAACCTTGGTGGGGGAACCTTTGATGTTTCTAATCTAGTAATTGAAGTTCACATTTATGAAGTGAAGGACACTAATACTAGCATGGATCTTAGAGGTCACAGTTTCAATAATAGAATGTAAAATGTGTCATTCATGAACACCCAACTGTATAGTTTTCCTTGCTATGGAGTACATATTTTTATCCGTTAGTATGTGAATTAGTGCATATCAAAATACATGATTTTTATACCTTTTTATAATTACATTTCATGAACACCCAACTTTATGTTTTCCCTAATATGGTAAATAAAACATTTATGTTTGTAGTTGGATCTAGCTAGTGATCATTTTAAGGGGTATTAAAATATCTTCCTTAGTATTTTGAAATTCCAATTATAAAAACTTAAAACCTAGTTCTACATTTTAACCTAAAATCCTAAATCACATCTCCACTAGTTAATTAATTAAAATTATTTAATTAATTAGATCATCTCTCCTCCAATAGTTAATTAAGTAAACCTTATTTATTTAATTAAGCTAAACACCCATCATCAAATCAATTAAATGAATCATATTTATTTAATTAAGCTAATTTTCTACATCTCTATCCACTAATTAATTAAATAATCTTATTATTTGAAAATCTTAGATCTTAACCTAATCCCCACTAATAAGACAACTCATGTCCAATTCACAATTAAAAATTAAAGCAAATCCCCACCATCAATCCTAAATAAATTTAGTGCTTAATTATAGCCATCAATTTAACCAACCAAATCATATCTACTCATCCCCAACTACCATCTATCCAAATTCAAATCAATTTTGAATTTTGGCCATCCACTTAATCTAATCAATCTTAGCCTTCATACATCAAATAGCTACATTTAATTTCTCCTCCCTCCCAAATATAAATAATAAAAAAATCTCATTCAATCTTAGCCATCCATTCTAAATCAATTTTAATTCTCCATTCATCTCACCCCTTGTATATAAATTAAATCTCATCCCTCAACCAAACTAATGGAGTAGTGAAAAATGAGAATTGTTGATGTATTTTAGTCTTTTCAACTTAAATAGTCTCATAGGGATATTTTAAAATGTTTGATGGTTTGTTGCCATCTTGAAATTTCATATGGGGTCTTTAATAAATCTTTAGCATTATTTCACCTTATTAAGAAGTCGTTAAATTTCACAAAAGTTAAAATGCACAATAGTATTTCAAAATCTCACATTCACAAAGAGAGGGAAGTTGAAAGAGTCAGTTTTAAATGAGTTTTAGGATTAGGTTGTTTCACTATTGTTGAATAAGATAGAGAAGTTACACATTGTTTCCCTTGCATAGGCATGCTCTAGAATTATTAAAAGGCTTCATGGCACATTGAAGGTAGAGAAAGATGTTTCAAATCTCATAGGAATTTATCCTATGTGTTTAAATATACCAACTTGTATTGATCCATCATGTGTGACACCTACATGCATACAACCTTCATGTTTTTCCCCACACCTTCTACCTCAAATTTCCAAGAAAAATATAAATCCAAAGAATTAGATATGAATTTAAGAAAATAATTGACAAAAACTATTGGTTGAGCTAACTATGACCAACCAATGTCATTTATTGGTACTCATGAATATCTAGCTCTTTATATTATTTAAGGTTGAGGTTCATACAAGTTTTGTTGATTAATAGACATTTTCTATAATATTGTATGGGTTCCTTCATGGAAAGACACATTTCAAGGGATCAAACATTAGGGCCACTTTATACAATGTAGCTGGAAATCCGCTAAAGTTCCTCGACATGTCATTTTTGTAGCAAGGGGAATTATCAAATACTTCTTAAAAACCAAAACATAGGTTAGATTATAAGATGGGTGCTACATGAATGAAACAACATTCATTCTTTGAATGCATCAATTAGACCCTTATTTTTAGAACAACTCCACCTAAAATCCCCAAATCAATTAACTTTGATTTTCATTGTAAATAGACCTATGCCTAGCACTAATTCTTCCTATAAGAAATTTGTAAGAATATATATATCAATTCTTCTATTTTTTACCTAATTTTGATTCGTTCTAATAAGTTGTATATGGATTAGGTCATCTAGTATGTGTATTATTATTAACTTAATGGAATTTATTCCCAACCACAATTACACCCATATTGTGACTAAAAAACTGATTTATATAGATTCATCTTATAAACTCAACCTAAAGGAATATTATCTATCCAATTATATCATATAGGTCTTAAAATTTAGACACATTGATCAATACTAGTTTTTGGGTATGATGGTATAAATGTTTCACATGTGTTATTTTTACTCTTCCCAATGGGTATGCCAAGAGTATCTTATGACGATGGTATGCATATGTATAATTCTCATATTGTTCAATAATTTCTCTTGAAACTAGCATGAAAATTCAAACAATAATATAGTGAGATGATGTTCAAAGTAGAAATAAAATCAGTGGTATTGACCAAACACTAAAATATAAATGAATCTTTTTCACATGCTTGGCATGTATAGAAAACATGTGAAGGCTTGTATTATTTATCAAATGATTCTCAACTAGAATTTTCATATAGTTTTTAAATTTAGTTATTCTCTCCTTATTGTGTATGAAATAAATGACCATCTAACAAGGATTTTTTTTTTTGAAGGAAATGAAAATTTATTCATCATCAACATAATGACTATATACATACTATATTTCTAAAACCATATATTGAACTTGGCCATTTTGAACATGATGATAGGATACTTTTTGAAATATCAAGAGTTGATGTTAGGCCTAACTTTGTTACCTACAATACTATTATTGATGGATTTGAGAAAAATTCCATGTTTTAGGAGTTGAAAAATGTCTTCTCACTCATGTTAAAAAACTAATATTATAATCCCAATGTGTGGATGATTAATTATATTATCATAGCTTTTGTTAATAGGGGATAGATTGATAAGATGGAGAAAATGTATAATTTTATTTCTCATGGACAATTTTAATATATAAATACTATCATTGATAAAAGTGGAATGGCTAGAAATATGACAAAAATTGAGCATGTGTTTCATCAAATGAAAGATAGACGATGTCAACCAAACAAAATAACATTGTATAGAACAATGATCAATGATATCAATGAAAAAATTTAAAGGACAGAAATGTAAAGGAAAATCTATAATAAAACAATTATGAAGGTTCATGAATTAACCTATAGACTACCCAAGCCATAAGTGAACACTAGATATCAATGTGTCAACTAAAGATCCATGAAAATATTATAAATTCTATGACAATATTAGAAAATTATATAGTGAATAATATTATGTAAAAATATGAAAAGATAGTGGCATTCCATAGAAAGGTCCTTTAAATTAAGGTGATTGGTTAGGATTCATAATGGAGTTCTGAGATGCATTGAAAGAAGAAGTATCCAACTGTGCCATAGAAAAATGGACCCTTGCTTGACATGGGATTAATTCATGATGTAATGGACTTAATTAGGTCTTAATCTAGTGTTGTGAGCATCCACACTAGGTTTTGAACCCTTGAAAATCAAACATCATGCTTTTAATGACATCTTGTAAAGGTGTTGTAAATTATTGTTAAGGACTTTCACACTTTTCTAGACTTAATTAACCTATTTATCTTTAATTCAACATTATAAAATGAGTTTACTAATATTATTAAATCAATATAGAAGGTTCTTAATGTAAACTTAATGATGAGCTAGTGTTGTAATGTGTCTTGCACATTCACATTTGTTTTTGTGACCTTCTAGGCTATGTGGACCTAATTTTAGTGTTGAAAAGTGTATTTAATCACACTTTTACATTGATTAATGTGTCCCAAGCCCTATTTCACATTTACATCATCACTGATAGGCCTTAATTTACCCATATTAGGCATCTTGATGCATAATTTGATCAAATAACTCACATAGTCATCATATAAGCCTAATTTTCTTATTTCTCAGCATTCTAGCTAGCAAAAATGACCCCTATGGGACCCATTCTCCATTAGTGGTGAATTAATCCCATCTAGGTTGGACCCATTCACCATTAGTGGTGAATGATTCCCATTTTGAGTCATTTTCAAGGTTTGAGCAGGAAAAATTAGGTTTTAACTTTAATTTTTCTACATGTCGGCCTATGATGAGGTATAAACGAGATACTAAGGCACAATTTTCTATAAATAAGTGTTTCTATCCTCATTTTAGATCTAAAAATTTATTCTTACATCTATTATCAGTAATTCATCATCTATCTTCTCATCCAAGTCAAGCAAGCTAAGGTTTCTTCATTAGAAGTCTTCAAGCTAGCATTCTAAAGCATTCAAGGGCTGAATCTTCATTTTATCTTGTATAATTTCAAGATAAAATGATATTGACAAGGTAATAATATCCATTTATTCATGTTTCATTACTTTATTTCATCACTTTTTTTTAATTACCTATATGGGGTTTGACCAAGGTGAACCCCCATGCCCTAACATTTAACACATCTCTTTCTTGTCTTGTTTGTTTGTAGATTTATGAATATTGGAGGATTAGGAATAATTTAATATTACATTTCAAAGTCACTCAAGTAATTTCTTCATCATTCAAGTCAAAAATATAATGAAAAAGTCACTTACAGGCCTTAATTTGGCAATTTCATATTCAGACACCTAAAGGTGTAGATTAAGCAATCTGAAAGCTACAGATTCCATTTTTGAGTTTTTAGAAAGTAAAGAGTGGAATAATTCACCATTATTGGTGAATTAGTCCCAATTTACATTTTTCCTAAATGTTTTTTGTAAATTTGGACACCCATTTGGCTAAAATGAGCTCCAGTACAGTCATCCAAACCTGGGACTGATTCACCCAGAGTGGAAAATGAGTCCCACCAGGCCAAAATTTTAGTATCAAAATCCTCCCAGATGTATTTTCCAGCCTTCATCAAGATCCCAAGTGCACACTTTCAATTTGATTCATTTCTATTAAGTTTTGCATTCAGTTCTAGTTTTTTTCTACATAACACAATGTGTTTTCAAACAAGTTGCATTTCAATAGTTTAACATACTTAATCAATCAATATTATCAATTATTTTCATCTATAACATTTAATTTGGACATAATTTCATCATACATATCTTATATTGAGTGAACCACCTAGGTTTTTGAGTTTATCTCTCTCCTTCTAGGTGAAAAATCCTAAGAGTGCAAGAGAAGTACATAGACCCAAAAATATATGGTTCATTTTTGTGAAGCGGCATTTTGAATACTTCTATTTTCTGATTTGTATTCCTTCATCATCATTGATCTAGCTTACATTAGAATTTGCATGCTACGTGTTAAATTTTGCATTCATAAAAAGTGCATTTAAGCTGCATTTTTGGCATAAATTTTTTGAAATTCTGCATTTTTCATTTACACCTTCATCATAGCATTCTGAAAACATAAAAAATCAGTCACAAAGTTCTAAAAATCTTGATTAATTTCCATACTAGGACTCATTCACCACCCTAGGCGAATCAGTCCCTTCTGACACCTGAAATAGCACTTTACAGAATTCAAAACCTTGTTTTTAGTCTTTTGTTTGGTTCCTTAACCTATATATATATATCAGTTAGTTGCATTTTTTTAGCATGAATTTCATAAAATCTAGCCTTAATTAGCTCATTTCATTCATAGTTTAAATTGCACATTTGCATTCTCATCCTACTACATAGCATAATCAATCAATTGTTCTTTGAAATTTTCATTTTATTTCAAACTTTTATATTGCATTTTGAGTTAGCATAGATTTTTATTTCAAAATTTTATTTAATAAGCATGATATCCATTCCTTCACTACATGTCAATATTATGAGAGTCTCTTAGCACAAGAGAATGAAATTTTTAATGCTTGTCTTAAAATTACATTCCCTCCTATCTCTCCAAATTATGTGGATGATGTGTTAGAACAGCATACGAACATAGACACTCATGATAATCATGATTGTAATTCTCCCAATACCTCTCCTTTAGTGATGAAGGTATCTTGGTGAAAGAAGACACAATCATTGAGAATCATGAGGCTCTTGTATGTCCTTCTCCTCATCTTCTTTGGGAGGACATTTTAGCACAAGAAAATGAAATCATAGACACATTCTTAAACATTACCTTCCCTAATTTCCATTGTGTAGATATCTTTGAGGAAAATATGATTTTAAATGATGAGAATGATAGATTGGTCTTAAATAATAAAATATTTAAGGTCTATAACAACCGTATTTATGATCCTTACCCTACCTATCCTATTTTGGAAGACATTACAGAACAAAACAATGAAGTCATACATGATCATGATAATCAAATTTGTTCTTCTCCTAGTATCTCTCCTAGTTGTGACAAAGATACTATGTTGTTAGAAAACATAACCAATGTGATTCATGAGAATCTTAGTTGTCCCCCTTTGCCTACGAAAAATTTTAGTGACCAAAAACATTCCTTCATTGATTCTCCTCATACTTGTGATGAAGATACTTTGCAAATTCAACCTTAGATGAAAATATTACAAGCTCTCCTAGTATGGTAGACAACATGGAATGAGATACTATTCCCTTAGAAACAACCAAAAATCAAATACAATCTTCCCCTAATCTCCCCACTATCAATAATCAAAAACATTCAACCATTAAGAACTCCCTTGGATGTGATGAAGTTATTTTGGATGAGCCAAACTTTAATTATCATGAACATGTGGTTTGTTTATCTCCTAATAACTCTCCTTCTAGGGAGGATATTATGACCCAATACAACACTAGCATACCTTTCAAATACAATGAAGAACCTCGCTTCAAGGATGTTAACAATATTCAACCTCACTACACCCTTTATCCACCTTCCAATAAACCTCACTACACACTTTACCCACCCTCACACAAACAAAAAACTCTAAATAAACCTAAACTTATCCTTTATCCACCCTCACATTCACTTCATCCCTCTAATCGACCACGCCACACTTTATACCCCACCTAACACTGATGTATCGCAAAAATCTAGTGATGATATTGTTGCTCATACATATAACACACAAAATAACCCACAACCACCACACCCAATCCCACCCTCATTACCTTTACCTAATCCACCTAGTGCTCCTTGTTATAACCCACCTACAAAGGAGTATGATCTTGTTGAACAATTAAAGAATAATGCTTCAAAAATTTCCCTTTGGGATTTACTTCAGACCTCGCCAACTTACAACAAAATTATTCAAACTGCTTGAAAACTAATCACAATTCCTCCTAGAACCACTCCACATGTTTTGATAGCTCTCATCCACAAAAATAATCTTTATATTACTTTCCATCAACATCAGCTCCCTCCTTTGTAGTTACAAAAAAAACATGATGCCTTTATGATAATTTCTCAATTCCATCGTGCATGTATCAAACAAACTCATAGATAATGGTTTTTCCCTTAATGTGTGTGGTGTGAGTCTCCTTGATCGATTAGAAGTTGATAGATCAAAAATCATACCTAATTCTATTTACATTTGAGGATTTGATAATACAACAAAGAAACCACTTCGTGTAATCACTTTACCTATTATGGTTGGGGTGGTTACTTTGTAAACTCCTATTCATGTCATGCCTTATGATCTTTCATACAACCTTCTTCTAGGCAGACCATGGATTCATGAGATGAATTCAGTGCCTTCAACCCTTCATTGTATAATGAAATATGTCTATAATAATAACATTTATCAAGTTGAGTGTTTATGTGTTGGTTCTTTTTTATTGTTCTATGCTAGATTTTGGTTGGTGGTTGTGGTCTTCTCTTGGATTTTTCTACTTGGAAGCCTTCTTGTTTTTTGGGTTCTATAATGTTGTTTCTTTATTATATTTGTAAACTTTATCTTTTTGGGTCCCTGTAAAACCCATTTTTTCCTTTATCAAAAAAATTTATCAAGTTGAAGCAAATCTCAAGCCTAAAAGTTGCTTACATCTTCAAAAAAGAGCTACTAGTCCTCTAAAAACATTGAACATAATGATAAGGAATTTCCATCTAAATTCTTTGGTGGTGATTGGGGATCCTTAGAATTCGCACCATAAGTTATGAGCGAATACATATTCACACAAAAGAAAGATGAGAAACAACAAAAACAAACCATCATGTCAACGCAAAATTCGGATAACCTTTCAAAAGCATCCACCTCAACCACTTTAGACAATGCCACAAACTATACAATAACCCTTGATGGACACAACAATGAACAACCACCTGATTCCAAAGTACTAAAACAACTTTATGGAAAAGGGTATGACTTCATGAAACAATTTGGGTATAATAGAAAAGCTTGTGGTGCTCGAGAGCAAGGCATCTGCAACCTTGTAGAGCTTAAGACACAAAAAATAACTCATGGCCTTGGTTATTCTCCTTTACCCAAGATTTCCAAACCTTCACTCAACATCAATACTATCACACAAGACTCTTCCAAGACTCTTTCTTATTCACATCAATAACCTTAGTTGTTGCTCCTTGCCATGTAATAGTTGTAGGATCATAGGATTCTCACTATTACATGTTTTGGATCCCTTGCAAGTGGTAGCATACCATCATCCACTTTAGGCTCACCCTTGTCCTACACTACGTGGGGGGAAAAGGGGTTAGATAGCCTTATCTCTTGTATTCCACTTGTTGTCCCTTTCGCGTACTCGTTAACTTTTCATGAGCATATAAGAGCAAGCTTGAGATGTGAATGACATATCTTAAGATTGACTCGCATCTGACATACAACCTTTCTTTGTTTCTCATTTTCCTTGGCATGACGGACCTAACTTCGAAACATATGACTTGGCATAGGGCTTTCCAAGTTGGCTCTCATGTCTTTTTTTTCTTTTTGCATTCTATTTTCTTCTCTACTTTAAAGTAATTGCTCACAGAACGATGTGTAGTAATTCCTTTAAAGTGGGGGGCATACATTAGCATCAATTGATTTGAATTCTTAGTTCCTAGCATAGCCTTGTCATTTATGTGATGTTTTTGTCACTTTGTGGATGACATTGGGTGTGATGTCCTTCATAAGTGTGATATTTCTTAACATATTGCATTCCTTGTGGTGGCCTGATGCAATGCACTACATCCCCTAAGTTAAAAATATACTATTCTTTGATTGGTCCTCTCTTGGAGACATTAGACACAATTTTCCCTAAGTTACTGACCTTGCATAAACTGAACAAGACTCCTTTGAACATCTTTTCACATTTAACATTACATTTTTTTATTTTTTATTTTTGCATCTTTTTCCACCTTGCATAACACAACTTGCATGACTGTGGTACCTTTTCTTTTTGTTCATGAGAATTTTCTTGTGGCACCTTGTTAAAGTTAATAAGTATAAATTTGACATGGTTGAACAGGAAGCCCACCTAGTGGCATGACTTTTCCCCATAGCTACCTTTGTGTTTGTGAGTGCATACCAACTAGCATATACATGTATCTTACTTTTTGTTATTTCTCACCCCACGGACAACTAGTTCTGTGACCCTAGAGTGAGTATATAGTTTTTCCTTTCTCACTCAATGGACAACCAAGAAGTTTCATTGGCCCAGAATGAATACATCTACCCTGTTTGTCATTCTCTTCATTCTTGCCATTGCATGATTTTACATCTTGGGGGCTTAACTTAGCATCTATGATCCTCAGGACTTGCGCAACCTCCTTGATCTTTTTCATTATTTTTCATCTACATTTGTGTATGAGGATCTCTCTTGAATGGCTACTTTAGTGTGAGTTTGAAGTAGGTTCATCCTCTCACTAAAGTGGGGGCTAAATGTGTCATAGAAAAATGGACCATTTGCTTGACATCGGATTAATTCATGATGAAATGGACTTAATGAGGTATTAATATATTATTGTGAGGAATTTTATGCATCCACACTAGGTTTTTCACCCTTTCAAATCAAAAAACATGCTTTTAACGATGTCTTGTAAAGGTGTTGTAAAGTCTTGTAAAGGAATTTCATGCTTTTCTAGACTAAATTAACCTATTTCTCTTTAATTAAAAATTATAAAATGTGTTTAACAACATTATTACATCAATCTAGAAGTTTCTCAATGTAAACTTAATGATAAGTTAGTGTTGTAATGTGTCTTGCACATGTTCACATTGGTTTTTGTGCCCTTCTAAGCTATGTGGACCTAATTTTAGTTCTGAAAAGTGTATTTAATAACACTTTCACATTTATTTCTATCTCCCAAGCCCTATTTCAAATTTACACCATCACTAATACACTTTAATTGACCCATATTGTGCATCCCAAGCCATAATTTGATCAAATAACTAACATAGTCATCATATAAGCCTAATTTTCTTATTTCTCGACATTCCAGCTAGCAAAAATGACCCCTGTGGGACCCATTCGCCATTAGTGGAAAATTAGTCCCATCTAGGTGGGACCCATTTTCCATTAGAGGTGAATGAATCCTATTTTGAGTCATTTTCAGGGTTTGAGTGAAAAAAATTAGGTTTTAACTTTAATTTTTCTACATGTTAGCCTATGATGGGGTATAATTAGGATACTAAGGCACAATTCTCTATAAATAAGTTTTTCTATCCTCATTTTACATCTAAAAACTTATTCTTACATCTACTATCATCAATTCATCATCTTTCTTCTCATCCAAGTCAAGCAAGCTAAGGTTTCTCCATTAGAAGTCTTCAAACTAGCTTTCTAAAACATTCAAAGCCTAAATCTTCATGTTATGTTGCAGAATTTCAAGATAAAATAATCATGACAAGGTAATAATCTCCATTTATTCATGTTTGATTACTTTATTTTATCATTTTTGTTTAATTACCTAAACAGGGTTTGACCAAGGCAAACCCCCATGCCCTAACATTCAACATATCTCTTTCTTGTCTTGTTTGTTTACAGATTTAGGACTCTTGAAGGCTTAGGAATCATTTAATATTACATTTAAAAGTCACTCAAGTCATTCCTTCATCATTATGGTCAAAAATATCAAGAAAAAGTCACTTATAGGCCCAAATTTGGCAATTTCAAATCTAGACACCTAGAGGTGCAGATTTAGCAATCTAAAAGCTACAAGTTCCATTTTTTATTTTTTAGAAATTCCAGATTGGAATAATTTTCTATTATTTCTGAATGAGTCTCACTATACATGTTTTCTAAATACTTTTGTAGATTTCGACACCCATTTGGCTAAAATAGGCTCTGATACAATCATCCAGAACTAGGACTAATTCACCCAAAGTGGAGAATGAGTCCCACCAAGCCCAAATTTCATTATCATCAGCCTTCAAAATTTATTTTCTAGCTTTCATAAAGATCCTAGGTGCACACTTGCAGTTTGATCCATTTCTGTTAAGTTTTGCATTCATTTCTAGTTCATTTCTGCATAACACAATGTGTTTTCAAAAAAATTGCATTTCAATAGTTTAACATACTTAATCAATCAATATTATCAATTATTTGCACCTATAACATTTAATTTGGCCATAATTTCATCATACATATCTTAGATTGAGTGAACCACCTAGGTTTTTTAGGTTTATCTCTCTCCTTTTAGGTGAAAAATCCTAAGAGTGCAAGAGAAGTACATAGACCCAAAAATATATGGTTCACCAATATCTTAAGGATACCTATTTATCTAAAAACTCATTAAAACATGTATTTTATGCATTAATAGTGGTATTACCAAGGAAATAAAGAGAAGTTAGGGAGAATCTATCATTCAAAGACACCTATAGAAGTAGTATCAACACTTTACAATCATCTAGGAGAATATAAATTGATGATTAGGGCCTTTATAGGGTCATTCAAAGAATAAAAGGCTTGAAAATTCAAGAATTTTTTCCCTCAACACCTTGTTGGAGAATTTTTAATAGTCAAAAAATAAGATTAACCTCTTAAGCACCCAACTGGAAGATCACCTCTTAAGGCCATGCCAGTATTTGGTGGAAAGAGGTCCAATTGGAAAGAAATTGAAGAGGAAAAGGAAAGATCACCAGATGGGATCACATGGTAGAGAAACTGAAGAAGCAGTTCATACTAGTGGACTACGAGTTAGATCTGTTGAAGAAATTGCAAGGGTTGAAGCAAGGAAGCAGATCTGTTCAAAAGAATATACTGAAAATTTTCACAAGATAATCATCAAAACGGATCACACAGAGGCCAATAAGGAGAAGGTAGCCCGATATCTTAATGGGTTATTACCGAGCATTCAGGAGGAGTTAAGCCTAGTCAGAATGACCACCATTGAGGATGTGTATCAGTTTGCTCTGAAGGTGGAAGAGAAGCTGAACAAAAGATTTGATGTGGCAAAGAAGCAAAAGGGCGAGGAGGAGTCCAAAGCGAGGAAGGGGCAATGGAAGACCGGAAGCGGAAATGATGATGAAAAAGAGTGAAGATGTGGGTACCGGCCGAAGCTAAAGGAGTGACAACTTCTACCGCCCTCGTGATCAAAACAGTGGTGATCAAAGAGGTAGAGGACGAGGGAGATATGGATAAGGATCTGGAAGACGTGGTTTCAAAGGAACGTGTTTCCAGTGTGGTGAAGAAGAGGTCCCCTTCGAGCCTATGAATGTCCACAACACCAAGGAAGAGGCGGAGACAAAAGGCCAAAAGGTCATGGAAGGGTTGCACATCATGGGATGAGGAGGCCCAATGTAGACATTCGATGATGCTAAAAGAGGGAGAAGCCTAGTGATTAGGAGAACCACAGTGGCCGAGGAAGAAGGAGACGAGGAACAAAGGAAAGAATCTATTTCACACAAGCAGAAGTGTAGAAGGAAAATATTTGTGATGTCATTATTAGCCCGGTGGGAGCCTTGCTTGATAATGCTCACAGAAATTGTCAGGAGAGATGGTCTAAGTTGGTGAGAGGAAGGCACCGCATCAGCCATCGGATTGCCCTAGTTGCAGAAAGACCAAAAAGTTTTGGTCAATGAGCAATGCCTAGTAAAGTTCAAGATCGGAAGCTACCATGATGAGGTACTCCGTGATATCATCCCCATGGATGCATGTCACATGTTGTTGGGGAGGCCGTGGTAGTTCGATAGGTGAGCTATACATGATGGCCATGCAAACACTTATTCCTTGACAAAGGATTGGGTTCATCACAAGTTGAAACCTCTGAAGGAGACTGAAGAAAAGGTATGCAGTAGTGCTAGAATTTTTTATGTAGATGGAAGAATTTTTTTAGAAGGTATGAAGCATGAGCATGTGTGTTATGCATTGATTCCTAGAGTGAAGTAAGGAGGATAAGTGAGATGGTTTCGGAAAAGTTTCTGGGATGTTGGATAAGTTCGGGAATATTGTTTTGATAATGTACGAGGAGGTTTACACCACCAATAAGGAAAGATCAGTCATCAGTTGACTTGATTCCACAGACTGTTGCCAAATAAAAGCGGCTCATAGAGCCAGCTCAGCGTGAGAAAATAGAGTAGTTAGACAAACAAGTTCAAAGAGTTGTTGAGGGGTTTTGACATCACGATTTTGAGTCCATGTGCAGTACCTACAGTACTAGCACCAAAGAAGGATGGGAAGTGGAGGATGTGTACAAATTCTTGAGCCATAAACAAGATAACAATCAAGTACAAATTTCCCCTGCCAAGGATGGATGATATGATGGACTGTTTGAGCGGAGCTCAGTACTTCACAAAGATTGATCTGAAGAGTGGATATCACCAGATCCAGATTCAAGAGGGAGACGAATGGAAGACTACCTTCAAGACCAAAGACGGCCTGTACGAGTGGTTAGTCATGCCTTTTGGGCTAACCAATGCACCGAGCACATTCATGTGGCTCATGAATGAGGTACTAAAACAATTTCTAGGAAGTTTTGTTATTGTGTATTTAGATGATATTTTGATTTTTAGTAAGACGTTGGATGAGCATTTGATGCATATTCGAAGAACCTTTGAGAAGTTAAGAGAAGAGAAACTGTTGATTAATCTGAAGAAGTGCAGTTTTGTGAAGAGGGAGTTAGTGTACTTGGGGTTTGTTGTCTCAGCAGAAGGTCTCAAGATGGACCCAGAGAAGGTGAAGGCTATTCTGGAATGGCCTACCCCAAGAACTGCTACTGAGGTGAGATCTTTCCATAGTTTGGCTAGTTTTTATAGAAAGTTCATTAGAAACTTCAGTAATATTTGTGGACCCCTGACTGAAACAATGAGGGGATAGAAAAGAATTCAAGTGGAGCACTAGAGTGGAAAAAAGTTTTGAACTGTTGAAGCAGAAGGTGACAGAGCAACCTGTTCTATCCCTCCCAGATTTCAACAAGGTGTTTTAGGTGGATTGTGATGCCAGTGGTTGTGCCATTGGAGCAGTGTTGAGCCAAGAAGGTAAGCCCATTGCCTATTTCAGTGAAAAGTTAAATGATGCCAAGAGAAAGTATTTTGTATATGATCGGAAATTTATGCGATAGTTCAAGCATTAAAGAAATGCAGAACATTTGTTGCGAGAATTTGTTCTATATCTTGATCATCAGGCCTTGCAGTACCTAAATAGTCAGGGAAAATTAAATCAGAGGCATATGAAATGGGTAGATTTTTTGCAGAGTTATACCTTTGTTTTTGAAACATAGAATTGGGAGATCAAATAGGGTTCTTGAGATGCCTCAAGTAGGAGGCATACATTGATGACAAAGATGCAGATTAGTGGTTGGGTTCAATGAACTCAAAATGCTGTATCTGAAAGATCTAATTTGTAAGGAAGCTTGGAAAGCTTGCAAGGAATCTGTTATAGTGGACAGGACAAGGTGGCTGGATTTCATAATCTAGGATGGCATGTTATTTAAGGAAGTCAATTGTGTATCCCAAGGAGTTCCATGAGGGAGAACCTGATAAAGGAGAAGCATAGTGGAGGAATGGTAGGACATTTTGGTCGGGATAAGACCATTGCCATTATCGGTGAGCATTATTATTGGCCTCAGTTGTCATAGGATGTGAAGAAGTTTGTACAAAGTTGTAGGGTATGTCAGATGGCTAAAGGAGTCAGCCAGAATACAGGCTTATATCAGCCCTTACCTGTACGAGAGAGGCCATGGGAGGATATAAGTATGGACTTTGTTCTTGGTTTGACAAGGACACAATGAGGAATGATTTAGTCTTTGTGGTGGTTGATAAGTTTTTGAAGATGGCACATTTCATTCCATGTCAGAAGACCCATGATGCAGTCCACATTGCTGACTTGTTCTTCAAAGAGGTGGTGAGGCTACATGGTCTGCCAAAGAGTATTATTTCAGATCGTGACACCAAATTTGTGGGGTATTTTTTGAGGACCTTGTGGAAGAAGTTGAAGATAGAGTTGAAGTTTAGTTCTGCACACCATCCACAAATAGATGGGCAGATAGAGGTTGTTAACAGGATTCTGGGTAACCTACTGAGATGTTTGGTAGGAGATAAACCCAAGGGATGGGACTTGATCTTACCCCAGGTAGAATTTTCTTACAACAATTCTGTCAACAGAAGCACTGGTACATCACCATTCCAAATTGTGTATGGAGGTAGCCCCATAATAGCTCCAGAATTGAGGAAGATGGACCAAGAGAAGAAAATAAGTGCTAAAGCTAAATATTTTGTAGAACACATTAAGGATATACATGAGAAGGTAAGAGAATATATTAACAAGATGAATATGCAGTATAAGGCTAAGGAAAATCAGAAGAGGAGGTATAAGAAGTTTCAGGTTGGTGATGAGGTGATGGTCCACTTGAGGAAAGAAAGGTTTCCAATGGAAACATATAACAAATTGAAGATGAAGAAGTTCAATCCCTGTAAAATTTTGAAGAGGCAAGATTCAGGGAATGCATATGAGGTAGAGTTGCCATATGGATTCAACATTTCCCCTGTGTTCAACATTTCAGATTTGACAGAGTATCATGAAGGTAGTGCAGAAGAAGTACCAATGATGGAACAGTGTGGGATTCCAGCACCTACTTTAGAAAAGGAGGAGATTGAAGAAATCCTGGATAGTCATGTGGGAAGGAGTACCAGGAACAGACAGTATGACGAATATCTGGTGAAATGGAAAGGAAGGCCTATTGAAGATTCATCCTAGTTGCCTAAGGTAGAGGTTGACCATTTGGGTTTTCCTCCACCATCTAAGACGTGACGGGGTCACTTCTCAAATTACCCTGGGTGTCTGATGTAGGAGCATCCAGTGGTGTAAGGGCAATCTTGCATCACCCAAAAATAGTTAAATTTCAAGTTTCTTGGTTTTTAGATTTTTTTATATTTTTGGATACCCTTTTTTTCATAATGAAATTCCCAATTTACAGTTTTTATTTTTTGTTCCTGGGTTGAAAGATATTGCAGTTTTAGTTTCCCATATTTGCACTTGAAAAATCTTCTGAGTTAGATTTGAGGCACTTAGAGTTCCCGGAAAGGCCCTAAAACTTGCTGAAATTGTCATGGCTAATTTTAATCCCATTATTGACTTCGGGACCTTTCCAACAGTTCAAACGGTTCGCGAATCGGAGTCTTGGATCAAAAGTTATGGCCCTGGGAAGTTGGCGCACTTTCTAGAAGATACAATTGCAAATGCTCTTTTGAAATTTGAACTTCATGTTGTAAATTTTCGGTGCCAAACCACCTAAACTCAAATTTGAATGTTGTCTTGGCTCCAAACTAATGAGGAGCTCTATTTATGGGCGGGTTTCTAATTTTCGGGTAGCTTTTTGGGGACAAGCTTGCATATTGTGAAAGGGTTATTCTATAGTTTTCTGTAACTTGCATGTGTTGTAGAACTTGGGGATTGAGATCTTCTGCATGTAAGAAGCTCCATTTTTTGAATAATAAAATTATTCTCTTGTTTGTGGGTTATTTTCAGTGTCTCGGGCTGTGCCCTCATCAATGACGCTTCATGAGCCAATATGGTAGGGTGGACATCGGGTGTTACTTTCTTATGTGGACAGTCCATTCAACAACATACACCAGGTAACTTTTATCTTATAAAATAATCAACTTCCACATCTGTTGGCTTACATTTTGTGGATGGATTGCACATGGAAACTACACTAAAATATACAATTTGCGCTTATTTTTGCAAATCATACTAGAGGTGTAATGTGGATTCCAATGACATCATTTTTACCCATAACTAGCCAAAACATTCCTTCTATCATTCCTCGCAGGGGTATACTATAGACCACCCCTCGTCTTTTCCCCCACCTGTTACAATCTAACACATGCACAAGTATGGTTAAATTTTATTTATATCATATGTTGCATTATATGTCTATTGTATATTTTCTAGAATACATTATGCAACTCTTTAAATCTATTGATTTACATATTCTATCTCAAATTCATACCTTAACCAGACTAAGATTTACATTTTCTTGTTATTTTCCCAGCCCATACTCCAGCTATGATGGTGATGTTGGTTAACTAATTGGAAAATTAGTTGCAATAGTCAAATGGAAACTATATCCCACTATACTTAATGTTCATTGTGATAATCAAAGTTCATATTGTCAAGACTGTATATGCATGCTTAGGAATTTTGTGATAGTCCATGACTCTCCATTGCCTGATATGGATGGCTAGAAATAACAACTTATCTTGTTGTGTTTTATTTTATATATTTAATGTAGACATTTGTATATTTCTGACATTACATAGATATAGAATTCATATGTTTCAAACTATATTTGCTATGGAATAAAATAGTTAATTTTATTTCAGTTCCTTTCCTTAGTGTTTGCTTGAAAGCCATATTGTTGGAAAAAGATGAGAAAATTCATTGGTTATTGTTCTCTTCTTTAGCCCACATTCTTCGTTTATATTGTTGTACTCTACAGAAGGTCTAACAATTAAATCATGCAAATTATGGAGTTATTGTCAAATGTGCTTCCACATCCGACTACCTCTTCAAACTAATCTTGTTTGATTTATGACTTGAATTTTTTCAATTATGGTTTCCATTTTATGCTTATCGTTGCAACATACTAAAATAGTTTATGCTATTTATTCAATGTTTCATTACATTAGGTATTACTTTCACTTTGTGCATTATCGCATCCTGCATTGTTGTTGTTCTTTGCAACTCCCAAGCCTCCCACCATCATTGCCCACATCTAGCATTCATTTGCAATGCACCCCTACCTATCAGCTTATTGTTGTGTGTTTCTACACGAAACTGCTATTTTATTTTTGTTTGTTATATTTATTTTATTTTATTTGTTAAATTGATTTAATTTATTTTGTTTGTTTATTATTTTCATTAATTTAGTCTAGTATTGGGTTTTTCTCTTCTTTTTATTTGTTTTTCGATTTTTTATTATTTTCTTTTAACCCCCATCCTTTCTTTTCCTTTATACTTAAATTACAAGAATTGAGTGGTTTTTATTTTTTATGTTTTCCTTCATTTTATCCCTCTTTCTTCTTTTTTAATTGCAAGAATTAAGTTTTTTTTTATGTTTTGTCTTCATTTTTATCTCTTTTTTTTCTTCCCTTTTTAATATTTGATTGTTTTTCATCCCCTTTTCATCCCTCTCCCTCTCCTTTTTAAGGCTTCTTCTGCAATCCAATCTCACTTTTTCTCCTCTTCCTGATAATGGATCATTAAGTGTGATCTGAAATGTCAATCTAAAAATATACACAATTGAAACCAAAAGCTCACTTATTATTCAAATATTTAAGATTGTGAATAGAGTCTTTACCAAGGATGGTGATTTTTCCTTTCAAAAATTGAGTTTTTTTTTTTAAATTGATTTTCATGATGTTTAGAGAGGATTGCAAGGTGACATATTTTGTGATAGCTATTAAACTTGTTAAATATGGTCATAGCAGTTTGATTTTCAAGAAATAGATTGAGATATTTACTATTTAAAATATAAATTCAAATATGGAGTCATATTGTATATTCTTTTGGGATAGTAAATCATTTTATAAAAAATGTAAAATTATGAATTCATAGAACTAGTGCATTATTTGTCAAAAGGCTATTGATATCTACAAATGAATTGGAATTGCATCAAATTTTGAAACAAGCCTCTATATGTTATTTATTTTATATAGACATTCAAAATACATATTATTGTGATTGATTATTTTTTATGGTCCCCATGAAAAAAATGCATCTCATCCATGATATTTATTATTGCATAAATTATGATACGACTAGTATATATAATACACATATTGACTATTTATTGATATTATTCATTAATTACAGCCTTTTCATTTTACTTTAAATTTTGATACCTTTACTTTAAGTCTCCTATGTATTTATGAATTCTAGTAGGATTCCTATGCCATCATTAGGATGAAATGAACAAACATAATGTTGTATGGCTAGGATTTCAAGGTTTCAATTCTCTATCTTGGTCTCTCTATGATCAACATATGTCATTGGATCAGGTCATAATTTAGCAAGGCTTGTATTATGTGTTGTTGAACTATGTTTTACATTTTCAAGTAATTTCTCAAGTCATTTCCTTATGATATGAATTGAACTATGTTTTTTTGTGTTTGCACCTCCATGGACAACCAAATAGACAAATAGAGAGAATGATAAACAAATAAATAAATGGAAAATACAATTGATATGTTAAAAGACAATATGCGTACTAAAATAAATGTGATAATGCAATAAAAGAGAATGTATTTTCCCTCCCTTTAGCAAGCTAGTGATTTCAAAGGAGAGTATGCAATACCCTTAACATTCCAAAGAGCCAAAGAGTTTATGTAAAGAGCCAAGATAGGTTGAGAACTTGATAGATTAACAGAAAATGATGTAGAAGAGAGCAAGAATGGGCTAGAGTGAATGAAATATTGAATGGAGTAAATAGAATGAAGAATTGATAAGTTGGATTGAAGAAAAGGCATGCAAGAAGGTGTTTTCGGTGCACCTATAGCCCATAGAGGTGTTACACTTCATAGGCAGGTGGAATTCTAATGTCCCAATGGCCACAAAATCATGTGTGTTGTATAGATGAGCACGTGTCATTCTAAGGAGAAGAAAATACAAAGAGATGTTGTGGCACAACATACATAGTGAGATGTATTCATGAGATGTTGTCATCTGAGGGACAACATATAGAATTCACAACATCAAGAAAATCAAAGACAAATAAATCAAGATCACAAGGGGATCTAATTATTTGAGGTCATAACTCTTCATAAATATAGATAGATAAATATAAAGAATAATATGTATGAACTATCATCACTACCCAAATAGATCGAAATGAGAAGAAGAGTACATGAAAATAAATAAATAAAATTGGCTCAATGTGGAAGAGGCCTAAATACCCCAATGCTTTGCATCATTCTTGACATAAAAAAGCAAAGTTTAGAAAAAAATAGAACAATGATGAAACAAATAGAGGAAGTATACGAAATTTTTTCTCTCTTGTATCCAAGTACCTACAACCTGGTGTCAAGGGTCCTCAAGGTGAGAGCACAAACATAAATAAACAAGCATGGGGGAACATAGACAAACACACAAATCTAATCTAAATATAAAGAAGAGGTGCCACTCCAATCTGACACCTCTAGCAAGTCATCTTCCTCCCAATCTAAATAATTTTATGCGGAGGGAAGATGAGCCTATAGGGGGTATAGCAATGGTAATTCCTTCCAACTCACCTACAACAAGAGCCAAGGAGGAGGCTTCCTCAACATCCTCATCAACAAGCTCTTGTGAGGATAGCATCACATTTACTTAGCAAATATGGAAGAGAGAGTGGGAATGTCCTCCACCAAGTTGAAGATACCCTTTTGTGGAGTGAAGTGTTATGATTGAATGAGAGGAGGATGAACTAGAGAGTCACTTCTGACCTATAAAAGAGGGGAAATTTCAAACACTGGGGAAGGAGGTAGTGTACTCGTCATGAGAATGGCACAAGCCAAAGAAAAATAAGATGAAGAGGGAAAAGAAGGATTTTTGTGACCATCATTTGGAATGATTTCGTGGTCTAACTGGCGCTTAAGTGGAGGATGTGAAATCTTCACATTAGAAGTGAAAGAAGAAGAAGTAGAAAGAGCTACAATAGACATAACCTTTGTATGAGGCATGTTGAGATGATAAGGGAAAGGAGGAAGATCTAGTCTGGAGGTGATCAAGGGAGGCTCCATAGAATGAGCAATGAACACCTACACCCTCTTAGGGTGAGGCTCATCAAGAATCATTGAGGAAACTAGAAGCAAGAAAAATGCAATGGAAACATAAGTAGAAACTGAAATAGAAGCAGAGATAGAAGCATAAGTAGAGTTAAATATAGGAGGGTCCCCTCGATCTTCTACAAGGTCTCACATTCTAGGGCCAAGGTTCATTGGGGACACTTATGCTCTCGTGCAAGGAAATTATGATGGTTATGTGCACTAGGAAGTGTGGGCTAAGAGGACTCTAGGGGATCTTGTTCCACAGTGGGAGTATTCTTTGTAGTCATTGTCGATGGGAGATCATACTCTCAGGGGTCTTGTTTCATCAAAGGAATTATCTTCACAGTCATTGTCGATAAAAGAGTAGGCTTTGGAGGAGAACTAGGGAAGGATTAGAGACAAAGATAGGGGTCTTGATGATAGAATCCTTATCTTTTAATGCTTTTGGAGTAGGTCAAGGAATAGGAGGATGCCTCAGAGGCTGATAAGTAGAAACAACACCATGTGAATGCTTCCCCTTATCGTATAGGGTGGGTCAGGGAACTATGGGTAAGATAGGAAGCTGGAAGACTTGAATTTTAGAATTCCACAATATGTGCTCCTTTATTTTTCTTGTGTTACTCACAATAAAAGGAACTAAGGACACTACTAAGGGTTGTGAAGTCGCTAAAGAAGAGGAAGGTGAAGGAGAACAAGAAGGCATAAGTGTGAGAGCCTGAGTGTCCTTAGACTTCTAAGAAAAAGTTGCAAGGGTCAAGGTACACTACTGTGTGCACATAGAGGCCTTCATGGAGGTCACATGAGAAGAAGGTAGGAAGAAATAATCAGATACCAAACCTCCAATCTTGTACCTAAACTAAGCCTTGTAGAGAAAGTCCCCTTGAGGTGGCAAGGGTCTTACTAGAGTAGGCTAGAAATGATCAAGGGAAAAGCCCCCACATGACACAAGTGGTTTGTATCTAATATCCTAGATATTATTTACTATGTCATCATAAGGAAACTTCA
Source organism: Sequoia sempervirens (assembly GCA_007258455.2). NCBI lineage: Eukaryota > Viridiplantae > Streptophyta > Pinopsida > Cupressales > Cupressaceae > Sequoia > Sequoia sempervirens. The sequence continues at coordinate 101,190 of VDFB02376562.1, forward strand.
AGTACTTATCGACAACTAAGGTGACTGAATTCATGGAGACTAGCCATGAAATGCTTAGTCAAACCCTGAATAGGTCAAATTTAGGTATCACAAAAAATATTACTTCAAGAGATTTAGGTCTAACAAGTATCAACAAGGAGATAGAGCAAATAGGTGAGACAAAAAGACCATAATGAGTATGGATCATGGTCATTTACTCCTCATACTTCTCCTTGTGTAAATTATTTATAGAGAGGGTCTCCTGCATGATGACATTGACCTAAATAGTAGGGTCAACCATAACGATGATCACGACATTATCATTGACTCGAGCCAATATGTAAAAAGGAGAAGTTTCCCTATTAATGGGTAAGTCATGTGGTGTAAATTTATGTCGAGTGTCTTATCCATATGACTTGAAGAAGGAATATGAGTGAACCAAACCATGTTCACGTACTTAGATGGGCTAGGACTAGTAGATGAAGAAGCAAACGTTATCAAAATAGTAGAATAGGAAGGGAGAGGATTTGTGTATATCTGCAGTTGGTTGTAAGGCTTTAGTACATATTTATTAGAATTTTATTTCTTACCATCAAGTATTATGGTACCATTGTTAATGTGGTCTTGGATGACATGCCTAAGATGCACACATTGCTCAATATCATGACATGAGACTTGGTGGTATTGAAAAAAAAATTGTGCATCATACCAGTTAGGATAGGGTTCAGATAGTGGTCTTATTTTTTTAAGGGAGACCATACCATGTTTTAATAATTTTTGAAGAACATTCATGTAGAAATCTAATAGTTTTGTGAATATTTTATTTTATCTTGCAGAGTTATTTTTAGTAGGAATGGATACTATGTTCTCTACTACTTTGTTCTTTTTTGATTCTCCAAAAATATACACAACTAACATATTATCTAGACAGGAGAACAAGCAAAAATCCCCATACTACATCACCACCTTCTAATATTCTCGTAGTACAACACACAGATGGGAAAAGGAAGGATACTTCATTAAGTAGAATTTCTCTCTCAATGTCAATAGTATGTTTTCAATGAATAGATGTTGAACGTCAACATCCGGTAGGGCATAAGAAATCTAGGAGAATATAGATTGGTATCAAGAAATGAAATTAGTTAATTTTTCATTGGTTCCCTTCTTGCAATGAATGAGATCAGTGAAGGTGATCTTCAACCCAATTTTTTCTTGAAATTGTTGCAGGAAATGATTTACCAATTGATCAAAGAAAGAGATGGAGTTATCAGGAAGCAAGCAGTACCATTCCAATGTAGCATCCTTAAGGTATCAAATGAATATATTTTCTAACAAGGAAACTCGATAAAGGAAATCAGTACACATGGCGGTGAATGATGAGACATACGTCTGAGGGTCTCCTCTACCATTGTACTTGTCAAAATTAAGAATTTCTAACCCTTAAGGGATGAGATCATTCAAAATGGCAAGGACTAGAGGATTGAGATAGTAGTATGATTGTAATGTGGATTCAGAGGTGGGACTAGCAAGGTTGACCAACTACAATTACATCCATCCCATGTTTTCTAACAAAGAATTAAGGACAGGGTCAATCGATGGAGCCTGACTAGTTGAGATGGTGGTTATGGTTGCCTAGGTTTTAGATGTAGAGGTTCCAAATCTCAAAGGGACATGATTCATTCTGATCCTAGAACCATCCAAGGGTACAATATTGGTACTATAGATGGTGGAAAAGAGGGAACAAAGGGGCCTGTGTTTACCATATGTACGAACACTCCTGACATCAAAACATGCAACCAGTGGTCAGTGATTTTCCATTGGACATTTTGAGGGTTACCCAAGGTAGAACTGTACGAGGGGATATATAGGTTTCCACTATGTTATTAATTCCTTGAAGTAACTCCAAACCTTTGCAATTTGAAATAAGAAGATTTCTTAAACTATTAAGAAGAGGAGCAACTTAAGAGTATGTGTATTATTTTCTTAAAAAATCTTCAAACTCCCCAAGTCTCTCTTCCAAAGAATGGATCTTCTCATTAGGAACCATGAGAGTAGATTAATAAACTATGGGAGAGGAAGAGTTAGAATGTGTATGCACTTTAGTGGATGGAAGGAAACAATCAAAAGGAGGCTCAAGATCGGATGATAATCCTGTACTAAACTCTTCAAAGTTAGGACCCTAATAGAGAGGACTGAACTGTATTCTAAAATCCATATCTAAATTTTGATAACTTCTTCTTACTATGTGCCTAGAGGTAGTGGTCCAAGTCATGAAACTCATAAAAGGGTGTCAAAACACTCTATCCAATACATGTCCAACAAGAGAGAAGAAAAATTTTCAACAAAAAGATAAAGGAAAGAATTGGTTCACACCAAGTTTACCAAAATGTAGAGGAAAAATGACACCCTCACTCTCCCCTAGGGATGAGTGTTCCTCAACTACCTCAAAGGAAAATCTCATATGACAAAGGTGACAAGACAATGAGTTTTTGTTATATTTTATTTTTTATGATGATCTAAGGAATAAAGATTTTGAGAGATCAAAAGAGTAGACTTCAAAGGTCTCATGAGCAAGCTAACTAGCTCTTGGCCAAGGATGACAATGTAGCATGCAAACATCCCCATGACATGCTATAGTCTTGTGTGGTACAAGAACAAAACTTTCTAACAAAAACATAACAAGTCTACGTAGCTACTCAAAGGCTAAGCTCTAGAAGCTTTAGTAAAATAATAGAATAATGAAAATGACAAAAATAATAAGAAAAGAGGTAGCATGCATAGATTAAAATGAAATATATTGAAATGACAAGATGAAAAAGAGTAAAAGGAACTCACAATAGGTTTAATGCTAGATGAAGCCTCTCACAACACTCTAAATCAACAACCTACACACAAAAATGGGGAAAATTGTTGGGGTTCTTTTTTGAGCTTGCCTTAGTCAAACCCATGTTTTTGTGTTTCCACCTCTATGGACAGCTAGATAAACAAATAGATAGAATGATAGACAAATAAATAAATAGACAAGACAATATATATGTTAAAATACAATATGCTTACTAAAATAATTGTGATAATTCAATAAAAGAGAGTGTAGTTACCATCCCTTTAGCAAGCTAGTGATTCTAAAGGAGAGTATTCAACACCCATGACATGCCAAAGAGCCAAAGATTTTATGTAGAAACCCAAAATAGCTTGAGATCTTGATATATTGAGAGAAAATAATGTAGAAGAGAGCAAGAATGAGATAGAGTAAATGAAAGATTAAATGGAGTGAATATAATGAAGAATTGACAAGTTGGAATGAAGAAAAGGAATGCAAGAAGGCATTTTCGGTCCTCCTATAGCCCAGAGATGTTACACTTCACAAGTAGGTGGAAATATATTGTCCCAATGGCCACAAAATCAAGAATCTTTTTAGGAAGTTTGTGTGGCACATAGATGTCTATGTGATGCATTAGTGTCCCCAACAAAAATTCTCTTAAAGGTTGAAAATAAAGGGGTCAAGGATGAAATTAATGCTAGATGAAAGGGGGGATTGCATTATCAACTTTAATTAGGCTAAAGGGAGGGTTGTGTGATGTGAAATTGTATCAAGTTAAATTTTTGGTATTACAGTAATGATGAATAATTTTGTGGCATATCAATCACCTCTAAATACTACTACAAGGGGATTTTTAGATGAATTTATTCTGCTATACTATAGATCTATCATCAATATCTCTTTAGGTGAATTAGGTATATTAAAACATGTCCTAAATATTATATTATTTGAGGAAAACTAATAGAAATAGTGTCAATTATTAAATATATAATATTAGTCCAAGGGGTTGAGCTTAATTGGTTAAAGCATCAAGTTCTTAATGTGGAGACCCAAGTTCAAATCCCATGGGACATCTAATATGCAATTATAAGTTGTGACTCGTGGTCTTCCATAGTTAGCTTATAGCATGAAAGTGATTTATAAATAAGTGAATTTCTAATTTGTGAATATTTATCTTTCATAGGTGGTTTCTAGTGTGCTTTCTCAAAAATAGTTAATATTACTCTCATGGTTGTGCTTATAAGAGCTTGTATTGGTCTTATGTTGATGCTTGTATAAGAAGAATATTTATAAATAATATATATATATATATAATATAATATTTCTACTATTTATGAGACTAGAATCAATGAAGAGGTAATACATTACAATAGTAGGTAATTTTTAAAAACTAATCATTAAGTCTAAATTTTCTTTTGAATACAAAATTTTTAGATAAAGAGGATATGTTATTTTTCATTTATTAAGGTATGAATTTATATTCCCTTTGATTAGAGGTAGCATTGATGTAAATCTTGCCAATTTAGTGATAGCTACCCTCATCTAGTATTTCCATGAATCATTTTTTTATTCTTTTATAATATCTTACAAAAAATATGGTTTAAAATAATCTAATTTATGAAGGGATGCTAATCATATTTATATGTACTCTCATTCTTTTCAGGATAATTATTCATCTTGATCCTATAGTTCTTATCACTTGATCAAGTTTTAATTCTCTAGTTCCTATTGGATATAAATTTTCATTGATAGGATGTTTATAATGTCCCAAGCATGGAGCTCTAAGTTGAATTTAACTTATCTAGATCAATTTTTGATCCCATTTTGTATGCTTCTCTTTGTGTAGATGTGCATGTTTATTTCACCTATTTCTCTATAATGATGCTATCCTTTATAGTGGGGAGAGGAGTCCCAAAATCTTTAATGTACTATTGCAGTAAACATTTCTATTTATGAAGAAATATTTACTATATCTATTAACCATTTAGGAGTGGGGCACTCACCTCTACTATCTATAGGGAAATTATATATGTTATTTGGGATCTAATTAGGCTTTGTTCTTTAGATCCCAATACTATTGCATAAGGTGCTAGGTATTTTACTTCTATATGTATATTGGTGCATCAGATTAGCTAAACGTGAAACCATTAATTAATCATATTGTAATCAAGGTTACCAATATCATATTTCCTCTCTACCATAGGGATTTGATGTATCGATCTTAGAACCAAAATTTCCCTTAGGAGCTATTGGTGCTATTAGAAAATAGATTCATACTACTACAATTCATTTTAAGTTTTTCCTAGTCTCCCCAACTCCACTTTACTTTTCTCCAAAGATGATTTTAAAATCATAGTCATTTATCTAGTTTTGAATCAACTATTTAACCATGCATAGATATTAAAAATATAAATATTTGTTCTAATGCACCCATTACTCACTCTATTGTTGCATAAATTGAAAAATTTCTTATTGCTTAATAATGTGGTTGGATCAAAGTAATTAATAAAATAATGAATGGGCCTTATATAATCTTTCTCAAAGCATTCCCCTACTATCTATAAGGCTAATTTTGTTGAAGCTCAATGGTACACTCACTGATCCATAAGTGTTGTTGTGAATACAATGAATCCAACTATTTAACTAATGGTTCTCCCAAGTCATGGATTTGTTCTCATTCAGATATAGTTTATGTCCCCCTCTTTGCAATAGTTATAGTACGTTCTACCTTAGAAAAATATATGATCTAGAAGTCTTCTCAGCAATACCCATACATGCATTGATAATGGCTATAAGAGATATGGCTATTTCTTTGGCTTGTTCAATTGGCCCCCACCCCTTTTATAGTTGAAATTGGAGATAGGGGAGAATAAGATTTTAATTCTACATTCACTTTATTTTATGTTTAAGGTCAAGTATTTCAATGTGATGCCCATATCAAATGATTGATATAATAGGTTCAACCTTGCAATGCAGCTTTGATTATAGTGGATATCATACCAAGGAACTGCATGTCACAATTTTTTTCTTGTCAATGAAATCATCTTACTAAAGGTGCAAAAAAATACCTAGTAGGTTTGGTTGGGACAATTCTTTCATACTTTTATTTTCTATGCTTTGTTTCTTTTAAGAATAATGAGATTTATGTATGCTTAATAATCAAGTTAGTAAGGATGCACATAGGATAAGAGTAGTTCCTTGATTTTATTATATTACTTCCTTTGATTGGTAAACGAGCCTCTATGTGTATATAGATATGATAATTCTAGTGTCTTAGTTCCACATTGATAATGTCCATGTTTTTCATTCAACCCAAACCCCATATTGTTTAATAGGGGGCCATCTTGGTTGATGAAGGAAAAACACCTAGAGAGAAAGCTAACCAAATAGAGGTGAAATCATTGATCATAGGGCCACCCTAATGAATCCACTTATTAAAGATTGTGGTATAGGTGCAATATTTATAACTCACATAACTAAACAAACAAACCCTACAACATAGAGATAGGAGAACCACACATTGAAGATATTAGTTGATTCATGTAACCTCCCCTCTCTCGTACTTTACCTAGACTTCAAATGACTTAGCTAGATGCAATAGCCTATGGTTTATGAATAGATCAATCATGAATACGACGACTTTCTTGACAACAATAAAAACAATAATTGAATTTATTAAGATATTTGACTAATTTAAAGAGCTTAAACCCTAACTCTAAAAGATCAATAATTTTAAACAAAGATAAATTGAGGTCCACCTCAACACAAACATGTGATGACACATAATGACTTTTAAAATCATCAAAAATTAACTTACACCAAAAATCACCTAATATAGTTGACCAACTAGCTCATATAAAAGATAAAATATGAAATTTAAATAGAAAAATTGTATCCCCATAGAAAACTTTGATTTAACGAGACCCTAAACATGAAAAACAAAATCATCTCGAACTTGAAGATAAAATGTTTGTCCATAAACATTTTAAGAACCATACTACAAAGCTTCTTGAATATGATGAGAGGAGGGAAACAAATTAAAAACATAACCATAACCAAAGCCATGAATAGTCTCATCCCCAAGCCTATGGAATTTAGCCAACTTATAAAATTATTGCCAAGAAGCCACTCTACGGAACAAATATAGAGTAACAGAATGAGACTGACAATTCGAAGTACCTTGAACCACATTATCCGGAAGGGTAAGAGATTGAAAGTACCTTGGAAAGGGTCTCTTGGTGTTCCCAAGGGCATATCAAGCTGTTATGTTGGTCCAACTGAAATCCCAGGCCAAGAGACTACAGAAGTGATTGAAGTGTGAGAAAAACAGGAGATGAGTTATTAAAATAGCAACTATTAACTAGAAAATAGACATACAGCTTTATGTAAGATTGCACAATTAAGAAATCATTATTCTAACAATCTAATAACTAACGAACTTATAAAAAAAAAAAATTTAGAGAGAATATTCTACACTAACATGAAGCACCTGAAAAAGGATAACACCGAATCAGCAGCAAACGAATGAGTAGAAGAAAGATGAGGCTGTGTAGGAGCATTCAGAAAAATCAACTCCCAGTCAGTATAACCAAACAAAACAGGCAGGTCGAACACTGTACCGATATAGGAGAATCGGATAGATCATCCTCGCGCTCGTCAGAAAGAGAAGATGCTCATTCAAGGACCTTTTTCATAATAGCTAAACGACGCTCAGGGTGAAAAACAGAGCCGTCTAAACTGACAGCGTCACCATGGCCTTTCGATGGAGCCGTGGTCACAAAGGAGAAATTAAAAAAAGATGGTAGCGTTTGAAACCAGAGAGTTTGGTTTGCTTGGGTCACCTATTTCGTCCGCAATTTTGATAGCCGAGCATTTATCAACTCCCCATTATTGTATAAATTATAAACAATAATCCAACCCCTATTATAATTTGTCCTCTTCTCTTTAAGATGTTCTATTAGCCTTCTCTTCTACGTAAACTTTTTGTTTTTTCTCCTACATTCCTTGTCATCTCTCTCTTGCAGATTTTGTTTATACAGTGTTCATGAGAATGATAGTATTCAACGCTTCCTTTCAGGAGTCTTAAATTGGGAGTGTGAAAATAGGATCTGAAGGGATCTGAAGGATCTGTTTTTTTAAGTAAAAAATAGTAATTTTTTTTTTTTAGATCAGTATTATTAGTAAGGGAGTAGTCACAGAAGGCAAAGAATAAAAACTAGCAGTTGCACAATATTCAATGAGCAACAAAATAGCCAATAGGCACAAACCGATTTTGTTTTCCCATAAAATTCTCCCTGTCGACGTCAATGTCAGACTAGAGGGGATCTCTCCTTATCTCTCTCTTTATCACTCCCTCTCTCCTTATCACTCCCTCTTTCTATTTCTCTCTGCTTATCTCTCCTCTCTCTATTTCTCTTCCCCTCTCCCTCCCTCTTTATTTATAAATATATATCTCTCACTCATATACACACTCACTCTTTCTCCTTCTCTACATCTATCTCTATCTCTCTATCTCTCTTTCTATCACCTTCTTTCTCTCACTGTTTCCCCCTCTATCCCTATCTTCCTATCTCTTCCCCCCTCTCTATCTATATCTCATTATGTCTACCTCTCTCTCTCTCCCACTCATCTCTCTATATCTTTCTATCTATATATCTCTTTATCTATCTCCCTATCTTTCTCCTTATACATCTATATCCTTTCCCTCTCCCCCCTTCTTCTCTCTCTATCTTATTCATTCCATCTCTCCCTCCATCTCTTCTACTATGTATCTTTATCTTTATTTCTCACTCGATCTCCTTCTCACTCATCTCTCTATCTCTTTCTATCCATATCCTTCTCTATGTATATCTCCCTATCTCTTTATCTCTTTTCCTATCCCTCTCTATCTCTCTATATCACCCTCTATCTATATCTCTCCCTCTCCCTCTCTCCCACTCTTCTTCTCTATCCCTCTCTACATATATCTCCCTCTTCCCCATCTTCTCTCTCTCCCTTTCTCTCTCCCTCCCTCTCTCTATCTCTCTCCCATCTCTCCTTCTCTTGCTCCCTCCCTATCCTCCTATCCATCTTTATATCTCAACCTCTCTCTCCTTTTATCTTTCCATATATTTCTATATCTATTTCTTTCTTTTCCCATTTATCTCTCTCCCCCTCTCTCTCTATCTCCCCCTATTTCTATCCCCCTCTATCTCTATCTCCCTCTCCATCTCTATTTGTCTTTCTCTACTTCTCTCTATTTTTCTCTCTTTTTCTCTTTTTCTCTCTCCCTCTCTCCCTCTCTCTATATCTCCGTATATCTATATCTTTATATCACTCTATCTTGCCATATATCTCTCTATATCTCTATCTCTCCCTCTTCCTCTTCTTCTTTATCTCATTATCTCTTCCTTTCTATCCATCCCTCTCTATCTCTCCCCTTTATCTCCCTATCTCTATTTCTCCCTCTATCTCTATCTATATCTAATCTATTTGTCTCCCTTGTCCTCTCTCATTCTATATTCATCTCTACCTCTATCTATTTGTCTATCTTCCTCTCTCACTCTATATTCATCTCTACCTCTATATTCCTCTCTTCCCCTCCATCTCTAGAAATGTTCCCCTCTCTCTACCCATCCATCTCTCTCCCTATCTCTCCCCCTCCCTCTTCATAGACCTTCATTGTCTTCTTGATTGAAAGATTTTCTTTCACTCATTTTTAGAGACCTTTGTTGCACAACAATATCATTTTATGAATGGCCAACCAATTGAACTCATGTAATACACAAATTTATGCAAAAAATAAGCTTAAAGTTTCCCTAATTGACATTCCACACCTCTTCGGCGTTCCCATTGCACACCATGATGTGATTACTAATATTTATAAGTATAAAACTCAAAAAATTTAAAAATCCTTTAAAAAACTTCATTTTTTTTATAATTTCTTTGTAAAAAATCCTCAAAAAGCTCACATCGCCTGGTTTCGGATGATATTTAGAAAATGTTGCTCTACCAATTATCTATCTTGCAAAATTAGTAAAACCTTAAATTTGTCTCTACCCGATTATCAAAGGAAGTAAATATGCTTTGCTGCAAATTACAATCCCTGCAGAGACTAATAAAATTAATGACTTGGTTGAATCGTTACGACACTTTTGCATCTACCACGTTTGTTCCCACCCAAGGTACGTGTTACCATTCCCAATTGTTCCTTTTCCTCTTCATCATTATAAAACACCTTGAATGATTTAATAAACATCTGTTTCAAACAAGCAGCGCCGAGTATAAACAAATCTTGAAAGATGTCGGGGGAGATAGAAAGATTATGGCAATTGGTGGCCGAGCTTCGAAAGCAACACACAGACGTAGGCACAAAAAAGAGAAAAATGCCCACCCCCCACACATTTAAGTCAGTACTAGGTAATGTACGCTCTTACTGTTTGAGACTTTGATTTTTAGGATCCAATTCATAAAGCAAGGTTGTTGTAAATACTCCTAAGCCTATATTCTTATGTAATCTACAGGCACCAAAAAAACACATCCACACAACCACCACAGGTTTGATTGGCATCTTAATGATAAAGTTTAGGGAATCCTCAAGATAGCCAGCATGAGCAAGAAGGTCAACCATGCACACATAATGATCAACTGTAGGTGTAATACAATAGGAAGTATTCATGTGATTGAAGTATGTACAACTCTCATCCACTAAACCTGCATGGCTGCATGCACATAAAACACAAGAAAAGCTTACAATGTGAAGATACGTTTGAGAGGACTTCATTAATTCAAAGATTTTGAGAGCATCCATGATTAGTCCATTTTGTGCATACCCTGCAATCATTGTATTCCATGAGATGACATCTCTTTTAGGCATCCTATCAAAAAGTTCACGTGCCCTGTCTATGCTCCCACATTTTGCATACAGGTTTACCAGGGCAGTTGCAACTACAACATCTGACAAAATTCCTCTATCCTTTATACTTTGATGGATGTCCATACCCTGTTCCAAAGCTCCCATTTTGGCACAGGCAAGGAGGATGCTGGCAAAGGTTGAGGAGTCTGGCTTTACACCTGCCAATTGCATTTGCTTGAAAGTTTCTAAAGCCTTTCCAACATATCCATTCTCTGCATATCCTGTGATCATTGCAGTCCACGAGACCACATTTCTTTATGGCATTACAGTTCACGGGCTTTGTCTATTCTTCCATATTTTGCATACATGTCTACCAGGGCGGTTGCAACTACAGCATCTGATAAAATTCCTCTTATCTATTATGCTTTGATGGATGCCCATTCCCTGTTTTAAATCTCCTATTTTGGCACAGGCAGGGAGGATACTAGCAAAGGTTGTGGAATTTGGCTTTACACCTGATAATTGCATTTGCTTGCAAGTTTCCAAAGCCTTTTCAACAAATCCATTTTTTGGATATCCTGCGATCATTGCAGTCCATGAGAACACATTTCTTTGAGGCATTGTGTCCAACAATTCACAGGCCTTGTCTATGCTTCCACATTTTGCATACATGTCTATCAGGGCAGTTGCAACAGCAACATCTGATAGCATTCCTCTATCCATTATGCTTTGATGGATGCCCATACCCTGTTCCAAAGCTCCCATTTTGGCACAGGCAGGGAGGATGCTGACATAGGTTGTGGAGTCTGGCTTTACGCCTGCCAGTTGCATTTGCCAGAAAGTTTGTAATGTCTTTTCTACAAATCCATTTTCTGCATATCCTGCAATCATTGCATTCCATGAGATGACATCTTTTGAGGAACTTTGTCGAACAGTTCACGTGCCTTGTCCATGTTTCCACATTTTGCATACATGTTTATCAAAGCAGTTGCAACAACATCATCTGACAAAAGTCCTCTATCCTTATGTTTTGATGGATGTCCATTCCCTGTTCCAAAGCTCCTATTTTGGCACATGCAGGGAGGATGCTGGCAAAGGTCGTCGAGTCTGGCTTTACACCTGCCGATTGCATTTGCTTGAAGGTTTCTAAAGCCTTTTCAACAAATCCATTTTGTGTATATCCTGCAATCATTGCAGTCCACGACACTACACTTCTTTGGAGCATTTTATCAAACAGTTCACGTGCCTTGTCTATGCTTCCACATTTTGCATGCATGTCTACCAGGGCAGTTGCAACTATAACATCTGACAAAATTCCTCTATCCTTTATACTCTGATGGATGTCCATGCCTTGTTCTAAAGCTCCCATTTTCGCACAGGCTGCGAGGATGCTGGCAAATGTTGTGGAATCTGGCTTTACACCGGACAATTGCATTTGCTTGAAAGTTTGTAAAGCCTTTTCTACAAATCCATTTTGTGCATATCCTGCGATCATTGCATTCCATGTGAACACATTTCTTTGAGGCATTGTGTCAAACAATTCACGGGCTTTTGTCTACACTTCGACATTTTGCATACATGTCTACCAGGGCAGTTGCAACTACAACATCCGATAAAAACCGTCTATCCTTTATGCTTTGATGGATGTTCATACCCTGTCCCAAAGCTCTCATTTTGGCACAGGCTGGGCGTACGCTGGCAAATGTGAATGTAGTGCTGGTCTAGTGGGGCCTTTACCAGATCAAGGAGTTGGGTTATAACAGTAGGCTCAAAGAGCCTATTTTGCACCCATGATTGCAGGGCACGGCGGAACGCTGGCCAGTAATTAACATATCTCGGATGAGAAAGCTTCGGCCGCTCCTTACCATTATAGGAGGACCTGGGCACATTCAGCAGGTATTGAATTTGTCGTGGCTCCTCTGCCTCTCCTATCTGGATTGCAGCATAAGATAACAGAGTCCGGGTGAAATTCACCCGAAGGCGGTGGGAACGGGAGACCAGGGCGGCCTTATGGGTCGGCCAGACAAGCAAACTCTTGTTGAGCTCCTCGTTAACAGTACCATCAATGCCCAACCTGTACGCAAGCTCCATGCTGAGCATGAAGATAAACGTGAGGCAAGTGAGCACAGTAAAAACCAGGCGCAGGGACCTTAATGCCATAGAACGCCACCCTTGTAAATTCGCCTTTCTTCTCTCTGCATACGCCTCAATCCACCATGGCACCAAAGTCGGAGCCAGTCTTGCCTTGGATTCGAATCTGGGCTGCTGCTAAGGTTCTAGCAATAAAGACGCCATCGAACACAATCCTGCGAACATTGATGGGAGCATTAGAGTACAAGGCGATTACACAATGCAATGCATGTGGTATTACGGAAAAGGTGGCGTCGCTTTCCAGGCATAGGATTTGACCTGAGGCACAGCCGTCTAAATACGGTCCGAACGCTTCCGGCCCTCCGGGATCCCCACCGGTTTCGGCGTCAGACTGCTGGAAATACCGGTGGGGTTCCCCCACGTAAAATAGCCTATCGGCTAATAATAATAAAGCCTGGCATGACGTAGCGGCAATGACTAAAAAATTATAAACTTAATGGAGAAGCTATCAGCAATCTTTTTTTTAATTGTAAAACGCCATATTGTTATGTTCGCTAATTGTTATTTTGGTTAATAAGACATGGTAGCTGTTAAAATCATATCAATTTGACGGTCTAATGGTGGTTGTTAATTTTTCGCCGCAATGTTTGAAAAACTGGAGAAACCTGTGGGCGAAACATGCGTATTCGTATTTCGCCACTGAAAAAATTCGAAGCGGCATCTCCTTATTAGGATTCCTCCATTGGTTTTTTCTTTCTAAATAAGCATTAGGTAGCGAAAATGTTTTGAAAGTGCTTGAGTGGAAAGTGCAGAATATGTTTTATAGATTGGTTTGTGCCTTCCACGCGCCTGCCTTGCCCAAACAATCATTTTTGTCTTGTTTTGAAACACACAGATTTCAGTAAGTGGGCTCTCAAGAATTTAGCTAAGTCATGGAAGTTATAGAAGGCGAGATTTTCAGTCAAGAGAGTGACAACTCTTGGCAATCTGTCTCTGGTAACGATGGTGAGAAGTCTGTGCTGGGACATGGCAATGAAGGGGAAACAAATCTGTTTGCTCTGACTTCTGAGCTTTCTTGGCTTGGGGACAAAGCCGAGGAAGTGAAGCTCTTCTTGCAAAACGAAAGCCACGATGAGCCGCACCAAGCGAATTCGACCCTCAATTCCATCATCTATCAGGTGATCGCCAAATCTGCTTCGATTTTGTCTCAAAGCCAACGTTTGAGTTATGCAGGCGAAGAAGAAATTGTAGAAATGGAGGCGGCCGACATTCTTGCCGAGCACAGCCATTTGTGCAGCATCTGTGGGAAAGAGTTCCGGCGAGACGGAAATGTGCGCATTCACATGCGATCCCACGGCGAGCAACACAAAAGCAAGGAAGCCCTCATATCATGCAGGCCCGAGAGCAGAAAATCATTTTATTCGTGCCCCTTCCAAGGCTGCAGATACAACAGGCGTCATCCGAATTTTAAGCACTTGAAATCCATGGTATCCCTGAGGAACCATTACAGAAGAAGCCATTGCGCTAAGATGTATACCTGCAACAACTGTGGAAAGGAGTTTTCTTTTCTGGGAGATCTAAAAAGCCACGGGAACAAGTGCGGGCATAGCACATGGCGCTGTTCCTGCACCATCACCTTTTCAACGAGGAACAAGCTGCTTCGCCATGTGGCCTTGGGCCGCCAAGGCCATAAGCCTGTTCCTCCCGCTCTTGCTGCTGCTGGAAATAAGGAGAACTCCACAGGCAATGATAAAACGCCGGAACATTCTGCCCAAGACCTTAATAATTTTGCAGCACAAGATTCATCTACTTTAACAGAAAGCCCGTGTGGTTATTGCAGCGATCAAGATGTATTGATGATGGGCGTTGGAACGAACACCCTTGAACAAAATGAATACGGGTATGAGAATATGGAGAATGAGTTTACCTTTTAAGCGAAGATAGTGAAGGGAGCGAATTGTATGCATCTCTGTTTTGGCAGAATGGGGATCTGCTTTGGCTCTAATCTTTTGTAAAATTTTGTTTTTCTTTAATATAATTCAGGCCCATAAGCATTTTTTTTTTTGTCCATAATGCCAATCTCTACTCAATGGTCTTTGTGTGGTTTTGTGCATTTCTGTTTTCCTTCGAATAAAATGTAAGTCAGGCTTATTAGCTTATTTTTTGGGGGTCCAGAAATGGGGGGTCCAGAAATGTCATTTCTACTCAAAATTTCTATCAGGTTGGTATGAGTTTTCTATAGTTCAAGAAGTTAGTCAGAGTAAGTGTTTAGATTAAACTATGTATGTTATTTATGAAAAACATACACAATTTAATCTAAAAAAATTCTCTAATTAGTTTCTATGTGATCTTTCTTATATATATAGAGAGAGCATAGAATGCTGATTTTTAAATATGTATATTATTTATGAAAAACATACACAATTTAATCTAAAAAATTCTCTAATTAGTTTCTATGTGATCTTTCTTATATATATATATATATATATATATATATATATATATATATATATATATATATATATATATAGCATAGAATGCTGATTTTTAATTATGGATAACAAATTTTTATTTTAAAGTTTTCACATTAAAATACTTTATATGATGATTTTGGTAAAGATATGTAATTTTGATATTATACTTCTTATTTATATTTACAAATTTTCTCAAAGATTTATCAAAAGGTTTTTTATTATATAATTTATGAGACCATAATTCATTGAAGTATTCTTTTTAAATGATTTGAACCTTGATAAGACTATGATATTGTGTGCATCCTACAATCATTGCATCATCTCAAATTTTAGTAAACACAAAAGTCAAATATCTTCCACATGCTTTTATATGCATATTAATTGAGACAATGATAACTACAACATCATGAAAATATATAATTAAAAATATACCATTCTAAACACTGAAAGCATGTTTAAGCTCTCCATCAACACATGTTCAAAGGATTATCCATAAGATTTGTTGAGTTTAATTTAATATTTACAAATTTTACTTTATTTAAAAAATAGTTACATTAAAAACTATAATATACAAGACACACATCCGCACATGTCTTATTCCAAATATAAGCATGTACCAATCTGTACATATATGTTCTTCTTAATCAAAAACATCTTGTATTACTTGAGACAATGATAACTACAACATCATGCAAATATATTAATTGAGACAATGATAACTACAACATCATGCAAATATATAATTAAAAATATACCATTCTAAACATTAAAAGCATGTTTAAGCTTTTCATCAACACATGTTCAAAGGATTATCCATAATATTTTTTGAGTTTAATTTAATATTTACATATTTTACTTTATTTAAAAATAGGTACATTAAAAACTATATAATACAAGATAAACATCCACATGTGTCTTATTCCAAATATAAGCATGTACCAATCTCTACATATGTGTTCTTCTTAATAAAAAATATCTTGTATTACTCCAAGGAAAAAAGTAATTCACATTTGCTAAGAATTATAATCATAACAAAAATCGCTCTTTATATAAGCAAGGAAACAAGCACTTGGTTATCTTCCTAGTGGAAAATAATTCACATTCTTCCTAAAAGAGTCAATCTCAAATTGTAACGCCAATGTAAAATCTTGTATAAAATATAACTTTGCACCATATCCTCAAAAAGATGCTAATAGCTACCAATAATTATTTTCCTTAGATTTTTCTAGCTATTGTTGACCATCCAATAAACACCTAGAAGATGTCATCTATAAGAGAGTGTAGATGCAATAATAAATCCTCTAGAATATGTCCTTCTCAAGGGAGTATAGGGGTAATAAGAAATAGTTACCAAAAAAATTGTGAACCCATGGATATTAGCATGTGAAATATTAGAAGACTCGTCCTCAAATATACTCTTGAATGTTCATTATGGGAGGTCCAAAAAAAATGAGACATCTCAAATCAATAGGAAATAATTTACACATCTATCTACAATAAAAAGGTAGAAGTAGAAGAAGAAAATTTAGCTAAGGAGGGAGCTAGGAAGAGATAGAAGTCCCTACAAGTATTCTCATTGTCGTTACTAGTGAAGAAGAGGTAATACTACTTGCAAATATTATGTTTTTTTGTTTATAAGTATGATCAACATTCACATATAGTATATTGTTCAACAAAATTACTTCTAAAAGTATTTCATCAGTTTCATTTATTGATGTATCTAGATAGGTAGGGTACTAGTACCAATTATAATATTTTTTATTTTATTCTTATTCATTATGGATAAATATCATGTAGCAATCAACTCCACTTGGAGAGATTAAGAACAATCATCACTTAACATTAAAAGGTTATCTTATTTTATACAATTTATATTTAAATTTATATAATGTATTAGGATTACCACTTGTTGTAGATCATGTACATTACAAGAATGGTAGAAGAGGCACTCATAAGTCCTCAAAGAAAGAAAGAGTGTGAAGGAACCATGCAAAATAAAGGAAATAATCATAATTGGTGACTTTCACTATGGATAAACTCATTTAATAATTTATATTATTATGCAAGAACACCAACTTATATACATTGTATGACTAACATAATTAATTTTTGTATTAATAGATCATAGAGGATACAATTTAGTCTAGTTTCCATTCCTCCGTGTGAATTATAATTATTTTGAAGCATGAAATAATTATTATAAAAAATAATTTAGCATCAAAATGATCTCTACATGGTTATACCTTTGGTTTAATTCCAGCGTTAGATTTGATGGGGTATGCATTTTGACTTGTTTATATATATATTGTCAATGTATTCATTAATGGCTTGCCTACACATAGGCTGACCTAAGCCTACTTAGGCATTCATTCATGCATGACCTATTGACATAGGCTAGATATTTTCTAGATATTTACCAAATATTTAGCCCTCTTGATATTTTATCCATCTCTTGGATATTTCTCCTTTATAAGAAGACCTTTGACTGTTTAATAACAGGTGGAGTTTTGCATTATCTATGTTTTTTTTCTATCTTTGTGATCTATAGGTTATTTTATGGTACCAGAGCTATCAAAGAAGTTTTCAGGCTAACACATTCCTTTGTATCCTCTGCCTTCTCAATTTTTCTCACCTTCATTTCTATTCCTCTGCCTACGTGTTATTGTGATGTGGTTTGTTGTAGTTTGGAGGAGAGGCAACCTACACACATCTTGGTGGGTTTGCATACTTGTTTCTAGGCCGTAGGTGAATGCATTGAAGAGCCAAAAACTTTAATTTTTTTGTTCTAGCATTTTGAAACAATTCCTCTATTTTCTACGTTCTTTTGGCCTCTATTAGGGCTGGTTTCCTTGAGGCTTGAGGTGTGATTGGAGGTTGGAGAAGTCACTGCAGTAAAACATCCCACACTCTGCTCTATTTTTTGGAGGAGGTTGTTGTTGTTAGAGGTGCAAGAAGGCACCAGCAAGGCGCATCAGAGGGACATGTTATGAGGGATGCACCATGCAAATAAAAAAATCTGTAGGGACTGTTGAAGGCGTGTAATCTTCAAAGAGGAGACTACATGAAGCACACAATAGCCAAATTGCAGCTCACATTGCACCTTCCTCTAACTTCTCATATATGTTGTTTGTCTTAGATCAACTGGTAGATCAAGTTAGCACTTGGCATGTGATGGCCTTCTTGAATTCCAAATGCAAGTTGCTAAGCACTTTGACTGTGAATGTAATAATTTGAGGTGTTTGAGAGGAGGACTATCCACTGAATATTGGTTTCTTTTCTTTTGTTGTGGTGAACGAATGTTGTGCCCAAGCCATTAATTTGTCTCGGGCACTTTTTGGAGGCCCTGATTACCTCTCCATGGTGTGATTAGTCTTTTCTTGCTTGTTCTCAGTATAGTTCATCAATCAACTTCTTCCTATGCATTCGCTACCTAGAGCCACGCCTTCAAGATCAAAGTGCTTTGTCTTTGGTGTCTATATTGCACCAAATGGATTCTTCACGGGTGGATTGATTTGGGTGTTGTATGATTGGCCTCTACTACTCAAAATCATGGCCAACTTGTTGTCCATTGGTGTCAAAGAGGGTCATCTGAGAAGGGGCAGACTGAGAGTGCCAGGCAGTAAATTTTGTGTCACTAGAGAGGCTCCCTGTCACTGCGCAGAAGAGAACCTACACCCAGATAGCAAGAGGATGAGGGATGAGATCCAAGGTGGGATTTGCATATGGTCATTGATTTGCATCAGGGAGCACTCTAAATATCTCCACAAATCTGATCAACTTGACTTGGTTGCCTTTATTTAAGTCAATTGTGATGATTAGCATTAAATGTTTGTACTTGACAACAAATTTTATTGCAAATATTAAAACTTGTTGATTATGATCAAAAATGGACTTTTGTAAAAGAAGGGAAGTTATTTTGACTTTGTTAACAATTTGTGAAAGAAAGTTTAATTTATTCTCATTGTAAAATGCACTAACTTATAAAGTGCCAAAACTGGGGGGGCTTATCTAATTTGGGGGGGTTCTTAATCTGTTGATTTTCTATTGTCTAAAGGAATTAACCTATTTGTAATCATGGGATATGAAACCCAATCTTTTGTAATCAACCTAAAACTAGGAAACTATAAGTCTTGGTGTGAAGGAATCCTGAAACATCTCAGGTTCCAGAATCTCATGCCATATTTGTATGGACTTATCCTAGAGCCAGGTAAACAATCTCAGAAGGATAAATGGTTTAATATTCATGATCATATTCATGGATTAATTGGTTTACATATTCTAGATGACTCTTTGTATGTCATCATGGATATTGAATGTCCATATGCATTATGGATCAAAATTTGGGAAACACATGGATACTCCAATGTTTCTTCCTTCCCGCATGATCCTGCTATGATCACAACTCACATCCCACATCATGATTTAGATACAGAGCATCTAGTTGACATAGAGGAAATCATCATTCCTCCGCCTCCTCTTGTTGCTTCATTGAATTTCAAAGTCATTTCTTTGAGAGCTTCTAGCACTTATTTGTAACAGGATATTAGTCTTCCTAGCATTGTTGATTGGGATGCATGTCTACCCAACATTTCATGTCTTTTCGTAGAGTCTTGCATTGTTGATATGGAAGCACATATTGAGGACATCAGTCTTCTTTTTTATGATAACTTCAATAAAGTTGCATTAGCATTTTCTTCTTCAGATATGATTGCTCTTCCTTCACCTACATTGGCCTCTATAGTGACAGTATCAAATTCTTATGGTTCCAGTTATCCCCATACATCTATGGTTCTTGTGGTCCCTATTACAGAATCTTCTATGATACTTGATTCATTCCATCAGTATTCGTCACATGTCAACATTGTCTTGGAGATTCCTGAGCAACATTCGAAGACATCATGGGCACCATCATCATCATTCTTGGATGAGCTTCAACTCTATTCAAGATCATACCTACTTCTTCTCACATGGGAAGATATCTTGCATCTTCAATTGGTTTCATTTCTTCCCAAGGGAAGGAACATTGTGACACGTTCTTGGATCTACGTCTGCATCCTTTGTCAACTATCCAAACTTCATGTAGTAGGACATGTATTATGGGGGGTCTCATAGACCTTCTATTATTTTCATGCATTGTACTTAGTGAAAGAAGTAGTACTTCTTCACATGTATAAATTTCATGCATCTTTTCTCTCTTTCAGAGGGTACTTTTTTCCTACAGGGTTTTCTACTTTTCTCCACTTCATGAGAGATTACTTTGTGCATGGGTACCTAACATGGCTAGTAGCCAGGACCCATTTAATCCATGCCCACCTAAGTTATGCTTAAGGGTGGGTATCAGTGTATTCATCACAAGCTGGCCTACACACAAGCTGGCCTAAGCCTACTTAGGCATTCATTGATGCATGACTCATTGACACAGGCTAGATTTTTTCTAGATATTTACTTGATATTTAGCCCTCCTGATATTTTGTCTAGCTCTTGGGTATTTCTCCTTTATAAGGAGACCCTTGACTATTTCATAACAAGTGGATTTTTTCATTATCTATGCTTGTTTTCTATCTTTGTTATCTGTAGGTTCTTTCATATATATATAGCAAGCTAATGTAAATTGGTAGTTGTGGTATGTAAAATTGGAAACATTGTAAGCTTGTAGAATGTATTTGGGATTTTTTTGAAATTAACTCACTATATCATTTGAGTGAAATAAACTAAGATAATGTTAAGATAAAAGTCAAAATTAAAAAATTAAAAAATTAAAAAATCTTTTTTTTTTAATATTAGTTTCAAGACAAGGGTGAAACTTCAAAGCTAATAACTTTATGTTTTTCATTAATGTCATCTTAAATATTTTGATGTTATCCAAAAATTAAAATTGTAAACTTGTATTTGTGATGTGGAAAAGGGGGGTCTAGTGTCTAAATCACACTTTCACCTACATCATCTTGGAAGGAACCAAAATATATTTGAAACACCCACTTGGCTACTAACCTCTATGGAAGAGTCAAAATGTTGGATAAAGGTTTTGGTTCTTTTTTGGTGGGTTGATTGGTTGATTAATGATTTACTTAATTTTATGATGCAAATGTGTACCTAGGTCAAATATCAAGTTGTAACAAATTGTTTTAAATATAGAGAAACATAGAATAAAGTTATAGAATAGTAGAGTGTGAAGATAGCTCAAAACTTGGCATATGAATTTGGGCTCAAACTAGCTGGAAAAGGGCCCCGGTGCCCTAGACTTAGAAGTGTAGATCTTAGGAATCATAAATCAAATATATCAGATAGTCATTGTTTATAGTTTCTTGAACCTTTCTAAGCTTAGCTTCAAAACGTCATCTATGAATGATTAAACCACTTTCCCTAATTTTTTGACATAGAAGGCTTAAATGTTTGATCTTGTAATTATATCTTCAATCCTTTCCCAGGTTTACTTTAGATCTATCACCTACACACAAGAGAGGTGAGAAAGGGTTGTATCGTATATAGGGTATTTCCTAAGTCAAACCCCATTTTGTTGTTTTCACCTCCACAATGGCTATGATGATGTAAAGAGTGCTTACCCTCAGTCGAGAAGAGGAAAAATGAATGAAAGGAATGATAAATTGATAAGTTTTATAGCTAACTACTTAGATTTTATTTCCTTGATGGATTGAAGTCATTGTACTCATACCATACAAGAAGAATTGGGTGCTTGATTAAAGGTCATGCAAGTGTTAGTACTCATAAAACAAATGAACATAAAGCGTGAATAAACTCACATATAAACTTGATTCATTGCTAACATGAATCTTGACTGATAATAAGTAGTATAAACTCTACTATTTTATCTTGATTGGTTTTTAGGATGCTCAATTGTGATTCCAAGATGCTTAGATTTCAAATAGTGAAAAAGACTTGTATTTATATGTATTTCTTGATTTCCCACTAGATTAAATATGAAAAGTCAACAAATCAATTTAAACATATAATGTTTCTCTTATAAAATTAGGAAAAGGACCATGAACCCATAAGTTAGAACATTAAAAGAAGATTAAGTAAATAGAAAGAGGGCACACAGGCCCAAAAAATAGCAAAGGGAACACAGGCCTAGATAAACAGTAAAACAGTAAAAAACAGAGAGCCCAGGAAACACAGCATAGGAACCTTCTAATAGATCAAGTCCCAATCATCTAGAAGTGCATAAATGGAGGTTTCCCATTCCTCCTTGTCTTTTTGTTTAGCATCATTATTAACCTGCATAGTATCAATTGCATTACCTTAAGCTTGCTTCTTTCTATGTTTGTTAATCTTTGAATGACTAGAGACAGTGCCTATAACAACCGTCTCCATAATGCCATGGGTTAACTTCATAATCTTAGGAAGGGAACTTTCCACACGTGTACACCTATTAATTAAATTTATAAATGTTAAAATGCCGTCAATGACATATTTAAGTTGGGACCAAAATAGGCTAGACATGGGTGCTAGTGCCCCTATCCAAGCATATCTTAGGTCTTGAAATTTTATTAAATAAATATTTTAATCATAATATTCCTAATTTAATTGTGATTATTTGAAGATGACCATGAAATGAGTAAATTAGGAGCACACTTGGGTCCAAGCACATAAAAGGGAGCTAAACCTAGTGTGAAATTGTCAAGGGTGAAAATTTATGACACTACATTTATCCCCCACTTTAGTGAGAGTATGAACTTACACTCATGCTCACACTAAATTAAGGATAATCCAAGAAGGGTTCATTTATTCAAACATTGAAGAGATAGGATGACAACCAATCTAGGGGATGTGTTAGCTCCCAACCTCAAGATATTATGGAACAAAAATATAAAGAAAAATGAACAAAAACACATGAGGTGCAATGCAACATGAAAAACACAAAGCATACACAACAAAAACATGAGATAATACATGAACTAAACACATAAAATACATAATGTAGACATATCATAAACACAAGGAAAATAATAAAAAGAAGACATAAACATAAGGTTAGTACACTAAAAAGGATTTGAGTTGGTAAGTTAAAGAGACCTCGGTATTGATTTTTTCTCAAATACCAAACATCATCCATTGAATATAATGTTAGTCAAAATGGTGCTCTCATAAGGACAAGCAAGTTGTGTTACACTAGATCACTCATGAGATATATAGATCCACTAGCTATCAAATTGTGTTATGCTATGTGTCCATGTAATATGATGGGTTTCACAAGGATAGCAAGTTGTGTTATGCTAGCTTTCTCATGAAATACATGGCTCCACTGACAAGCAAGTTGTGATATGCTAGGTGGCCATACAAAAATGTTCAAGTTCATGAATCAACAAGCTCTATTATGCTAAATTCATACACTATTTTTCTACTCACACCTCAAGGAGCACATAAAATTTTAAAATCATAAGGGATGAATCACCTTATTGGTGTAAAAAAAATTAACGTCACTATGGACACATAAAAATTAACCCTTCTACTTTTTCATGTTTAGGCCCTTCTAGTGGAATTTGGCTTGATTTTTCCTAGGTCTAATGTTGTAATGTGGTCAACACGTTCACATTAGGTCTTGGAACCTTGTGAATCATTAAGAATTCTAGGTTGTCTTGTAAAGGTGTTGTGAAGTGTTGTAAACCACTTTCACATTTTTCTAGGACCCTTTCATCATAATTCACCTAAATAACTCCTTTTTGTAACTTACCAAGTCTTATTTTAGAGTGTTGTGAAGTGTTGTCACCTGGTTTTTAGCTTATAGCTGAAATCAGGTAACCTAGTGTTTGTTCTTTTCATGTTGTTTAAACATTTAAAGATAAACCATAAAACTGCTAGTTTCAATATGCATGGAGTGATTGTCAAATAAATCAAATTATATGTCATTTTAATGTTGCATTACAAAAAATGAGAAAGAGAATCATAGATATACAAATGTAGTCTTTTATTGATAATCTTCAAATGTACATGTCCCTCACAATCCAAGTGACTAACTCTCTTATTCAATGAACATATGAAGCAATTCATACATGAATAAGTTAAAGAAAGAAATAATGTGCATATAAGAATGGAACCAGTGATTGCCTGAGAATTACTAGTTACAAGTTGCCCTATTGCTGCCCCGAACTACTTGTATCCCCCAGCTCCCGTAGTGCTCCTCACCCTACATCTAGAAAAAGCATGATATTAGAGCGAGGCTCTAAGAAATGAAATATTTAATCCTTACATACACACCTACCTATGCATGTATAAACTGATACATATGTGCATTAAATAAGCATACAAACCTTGAATGTCCCAAAAAATAGTGAATTTATCAAAAACATCCAACATATGCATTTATTTTCTAACTATTTGCTTCATGTGTAGATTTAGGACAAGTCTGGTTACTATTTTGATTCAGATCAAATACAGCATGTGGGTTAAATGTGGCTCCCACAAGGGTAGAGTTCAACATGCTTTGAAAGAAGAGGAAATTGAGCAACTTGATCAAAGATTTATCTATTATCAATGCATTAAATCAATATGGAATCACACCAATTGATCAACTTTCATTATCAGATTCAAAAGATGCATCAAGTTCAATTATGCATCTATTAAATAATGAGGAAGAATTTCAAGTTGTTGTGAAGCCCCTCTAATTGTAACCCTATGGGGCGTAATAGATCGCATAGGAAGGTGAGATGTTAGGTCACCCACATATGCAATAGGTGGTTGTCCAATAAAGTTAAAATGAGGAGACAAGTGTGTATCACACATGAGCAAAAAGGAAACAAATGTGGTGGAATCAAATAGTAGATTCAGATGGGACAAAAATGTGTACCCTCATGTCATTCAGGACAACAACAATGAAAGCATGTCATGAAGCAACATGGACAAAAAAATTGTCAAGAAGGAGTCACATGACAGAAATCCAAGAGAGAGTAAGTACATCTTATTTGTTGTCCGCCTGTGAAGAAAACTATGTGCATCCATATTTAAAGACAAATCATTGTTAGGTTACAGTGTTTACAAGTGGTAACATGGAAGCATGATCAAAGGGGCATTCAAGTCCCCATGAGGAGTTCAATTTTGAGATTCATAAATGAATGGTATTTGTGTTAACACAATATCTGTTAATGGTGATAAGGCACAAATTTTAAAGATTCCAGTGAGCCAATGAAAAAGTAGTAAGGAATAAGCAAAATCCAATGTGACCTTGTCAATATGTTTTGGAAGAGACGTCAATCATAGATGTCTTAAAGAACCATGACAAGGAGTAGAGTTATGAAGTGTGCAATATCATTGGAGGAGGACATTGCTTATGAAATGTTGATGACAAAAGGATTCACAAATTTGAAAGTCTTGAAATTGAGAAGAAACAGGGGTCCTCTACTCTCTACACTGGGCCATCAACTTATGTTAGTGAGTGAGATCAAGGTTGCCAACAGTCTCAAGGACTGTACTTTTCCCAAGTCACAATGTTAATGACTGTGCAGGACTTTGAGAAAAGTCTAAATAGCCATCAAGGAAATCATGAATAGTCATAAAGTCGCAAAGCATTTGGAACACACATGATAGAACACAGTACAATAAGCATGTGGAATAAAGTTATGAAATGCTAAAAAACCTAGGTCAACTTCATGAGAAGATCACAATGATATGATTGCTATCATATGAGTAGTTTCTTTCAAAAGAAGGGTAGTGTGATTTATTACCAAGTGAATGGATGTTGTGGCAGTCATATGGAATGAAAAGCACAGTCACAGTAATCAAATGGGCAGTCCATAATGATATCATGCTACAGGGCAGCTAGAAGACAGTCAAATAGAAAGGGAGGTGTTAGCCCTCTCAAAGACACTTAATAGTAGCAAGCTTCAAAGATCAATCTAGACAAGTATAATGCATGGCATTATCTGAGAGTAAATAGTGGTTGTAAGTGATAGTCATGTCAAAGAACATGAAAGGCAATGCTATTTGTAGGACTGTTTTGACAGTTGAGAGCAGATAATCATCCTTGTTCTATAATATTAATGGTAATAAGTGCATCCTTCATAATTCCCTTTGTAGGAAATAGTCCTTCGCATGACAAAAGTGCATTATGGGCAATCAGAACACATTGGGAAGCTTGAGTAGTCCATGGAGGCATGTTGTGAGCATAAGTGCAATATATATTGTATAAGGAGCAATAAATACCAATTTTGGAATAGCACATGGCCTCAATTTTCATGGCAGTATGGTAGTTGTTAAAGTTCAAGAATCAGTTCTTTTCCATATGAAACAAGATAGCAAGTGAGAGTCCAAGTGATCAATCACTATTGATAGGTAGTCTTCAAGGAAACATTGCTTAAAGACAGCCAAGTAACCATCAGCAACACTATACAAGGTAAACATGTCTGCATTTTACAAAAAATGGTGGTGGTTTTCATGATCTATTAGAAGAAGGAAAAAAGGGACAATAATCATCAGCTGGTGCAAGGCATTATGCTACTAATGAAATTGAAATTTTCAAAGGAAAACAATTTTCTTTACAAAAACCACCTACCCAATTGGGGTTTTTGCATCTACATTGAATACATAAGAAATCAGACCTTTTTTTTTGCATAATTCATAGAAATTAAAGAGATGCATGGAGTTTGTGAGATTAGCCCGTACTGTGCAATGGCATTGAATCACTTTGCAAATCATGTTTTGTTCACAAGGGAAACATTGTTTTGTGGAACAATTGATAGTGATAGCTCTTGTTTAACTGACCAACTATCATGAAATCTCATTCATATTATAATCTTGCGTGTTTTTTTTAAAGCAAAGGAGGGTTTTCTTTAAGACTATTTTCTACAAGGGGCTCATAAAATTTACAGCTATAGCCTGAAAAAAGAATAAACCCGTGGCTATGAAGTTGAATAGATGAACCCAGAAGGAGGAAGTGGAGAGATTCAAAGCCCTCAACAATATCACAGAATAAATACTGGGTGTTTTGATTCAATATAAGGAACAAAAGAACAAAAAAATTCATCACAAGTCGTGAGCAAAAATACAGCGAAATACAAAAGACCCAAATGCAATATTCATAGCCACAGCATAAGAGAGATTTTTCTCCACAAAAGCCACAGAAACCAATCTAGGTTCATTTGAAGCAGGCAAATGCAAGGATTATAAAAGAGAGTTTTCTTCAAGAAATGGAGCATGGGTTTTATACACCCAAAAAATCATAAGGAAGAATATACCTAAAATGAAAGTCTATTCATATACCCATTATTTTACAACACTGGCTAAAGCTCAAATGATCTTTTCAAATTTGTAGAAAGTAATGAAGAAAAGTTAGAGTATATGGCAGATGGAGCTTACCCGAGCTCAACTTATTCCTTTTCACCATGAAAACCTCTAGAAGCTTTAGACAAATTCTTGATGGCGGCTGAGACAAAAGGAAATCAGAGAGAAAGTGGAGTTCAAAATATTTGCATCAGAGAAACACAAGATAGTTGTGGCCTGTGAGTCAAAAAATGGCCTCCAAGTCCCAAAAAAATGTAGATTTATGCCAAGAAAAGACATTTCCCTGTGTTCCCATGTTGTCTTCATGCAAAAAATGTCAAGAATCGATTGAAAACTAGTAGGAGCATCATTTTTCCTATGTTTCCCAAACCCTCGTGGCGATAGAGCAACATTCTCCAAATTCTTCGAAGACCAAATGATGATGTTTTTTCATCATTTTGGGTATTATGATTAGGGTTTGACCCTATTCGGTGGGGAGGTGTTTTTTCCCCATGTTTTTTTAAAAATCAAAACATGTGAAATGTGATGGGGGCTGATGAACACATGTTATTGCCTTAGGCATTTTTATTCGTTAATTTCTTTTCCTCGTTCTTTAAAAAACCTTGCCAAGTCTTCATACTATGTTACATGCTATCACTTAGGCATTTTATGCCTTGGGGTTTTCCCCTTTACTTTTACTCATTGCTAGGTGTTGTTCAACATATAACAATGGAGTGTGCAATACAACAATGTGTTTCCATGAGACACTTATGTGATACCTTTATTTTCCCAATGTCATGCAAGGTGGAATTTGCTTTCCAAGAGTCTTGGAGGTTGGCCATATTGGCCAAACTGTTGAAGACTATAATGCGTTTGCAAACATGTGTTTTGCCATGTGTGATCAAGTGATGCAGAATGTGGTGAGTTAGTAGACCATGCCTTGGTGGATTTTTTATAAACTTTTGGCATATCATTATATCTTTGCATTCATTTTCACTGTTGGAATATCATGTAAGTAATTTGAAAATCACTTTCAGTTGCTTTTCAAATGCAAATTTAATACATTTTAAATGGTGGGGCCCTTTAAATTGAGCTTAATTGTAAAGTGTTTTGCTAAGTGGTGTTTTATAAATCACTTAACAAAATCACTATATTTATGCTTTAAAAGGCAATGTGTTTTCAAAAACACACATATTGCATGATGGGGAATGTGGTCAAATGTTGAAATAGGACCAATGATGATTTACAGAAGTGTGGGAAGTGTGAGATATTGTTT
This sequence comes from Sequoia sempervirens, assembly GCA_007258455.2. Taxonomy (NCBI): domain Eukaryota; kingdom Viridiplantae; phylum Streptophyta; class Pinopsida; order Cupressales; family Cupressaceae; genus Sequoia; species Sequoia sempervirens. Next base: position 129,878 of record VDFB02376562.1, read on the forward strand.
AGACTATTTTGGTGGAAATGAGGCCAGTTGGAGGTATTTTTGTCACACTTTTGGGATGGCTATTGACTTAGCTTGTTTTTTCTCCATGTAGAGGGCATTTTAGAGACTTCTAGAAGATTCTTTTGGGGCCTTTTTTGTTTTATCCGACCAGAATCTTCTAGAAAGACATGTGTTGGAGGTTTTGGTGGGTGTTGGTTAAGTATGTTAATTTTAAACATTTAGAGGAGTTCTTTCTTTTTCCAACTGAAGGATAGCTTGCATTTTCTTGGAGTTGTTTATCATGGAGCTACATTGTAACTCAGACATGCCTATTATACAGTAAGCACTTTGAATTAATAGATTGGAGTATTTTACCTTCTTCCTTCATGTTTTATGGTGTCATTAATGGTTGATTAGTCTATTTTGTGAAAATTCATTTTCCTTACAAACTTGTCCCATGTTTTATGCATCCATTTGACAGAAAATGCATGTTTGCAGGTTATAAACTGTGTTGTTTAATGGTGTTATTGATTGTGAATTCTATTTTTCCTTTTAAAAACACTGTTATGGACCTCTTTGTAAATCACTAATGTGAACTATATTGGATAGGGAGTAGTGTGAGTTGGATTTTAAATCTTGATTTGAATGTGCAAGGTTGTCAACAAGTCTAGGTTTTTGGTGTATCACCTTATTTTCTTTCTATATTAAGTTTTTTTTTATGTAATTTCTTACCCTTATCTCAGAGTTTAAAATAGTTAGGTGGCATCAAAAGGGGAAGCCAACCCTTATCACTGGAGGTCTTCTTTCAAACAGGTCATCCACAACCTAAAAGCAGTCCCATGTTAGTCCAAATCTACTAAGTGCAATTAAAAAGCTTAGCAAATAGGGTGCAAATTTGATGCTCTAATAGTTGTAACCCACTTTCATGCTTTTCTAGACTTTTCTTCACTAATTCAACCCTTTCTCATGTTTAAATGACCTCTTAATACACTTTTCGGTCATTTTTAAGTGTGTTTTTAAGGATATTTCCATTGGACAACATTTAATGCCCTATAATTCCTGAAACCCACTTAATTTGCTTAAGTTGGACTAAGTCACCAATAAGGGCGACTTAGTTCTTTTTGAAACAAAACTCAAAATAATTTTAAATTTCTAGTGGTATTTTGTCCTCTAACCCTTGAGGTCGGCTTATGATGCGTTACTTTTGGGAAATTTAGGAAAATCAAGTGTAAATAATGGTTTTTCTCCTCATTTTTCATCTCCTATCTCCTACAATATCCTAAGTCATTAAGCGTTCAATCATCCATTCACTAAATAATTCTCAAGCATTCAAGCAATCAAGCATTATCAATTCATCCATTGGAGCACTTCATTGCATATCTTTAGATTTCCACATCAAGGGTTTGCTAAGTTTATGACATTGCATGTTGTTTATTTATCATTCTCTTCATATTTCATTTTATTTCATAGGGCTTTATTATTCAAGTGGGGTTTGACCAAGGCAAACCCCTATTCTCTAACCCTCAACCATTTTTCCCTCCTTGCCTGTGTGTTTGCAGACTTTTGTAGGAATATTTGTCAAAGGAATTGGTGTTGAAAAGTGGTCAAGAAGTCTTCAAAGTCAATCAAGTCATCACAACCCTAATTCAAGCTTGGAGACACTTTTTACCCATTTTCTATAGAATCAAGTCTAGACATCTGTCAGAAAATAAAGTGCAGACTTGAGGCTACAAGATTCTACCCTGAAATTCCTAAGATCTACAAGTGGACTAAGTCACCTCTACTAGTGGATTAGTTCCACTTTCGGGCCTGAAAAGTGATTTTGACATTTTTGGATACCCATTTGGCAAATTCTTGTTCCAACAAAGTTTCCCAAAACTAGGACTAAGTCACCCAACCTAGCATAAGTGTCCCAATCAACAGTCAATTTTCTAAGATTCCAAAATCTCTCAGCATCAAGTTCTAGATTCCAGGTGCACCTCTTTCATTATATTCTGCTATTTCATCATTTACTTACATTTTTAGGCATTTCTGAATATCACAATATATTTTCCAACACTTCACATTTCTTAGGTTTTTTGCCATTAGATCATTTCATTTTTAGATCGATGCATTAGTACATCATAATTAGACATAATACATCTTATTTACATTAACTTTGAGTGTAGAAAATTGCATTTTGGACCCCATTTCTCTCTCCTTTTAGGTGAAAAACCCTAGAAGGAGCAAAGCAAGTGTGGGCAACTCAAAATCATTGTCCACAATCACAAGGGATGGATTGCCTCATAGGGTGTACAAAATTTTAACATCACAAGGGATAAATCACTAATTTATCACGTCTTGGGGGGTTTTACAAATAACAACACCACAAAGTGCACATATGCATGAATAAACTAATGACCACACCTTAGGGATTATTACACATAATACCACCACTAAAGGGGCACATGAACAATTTTACAAGGCCACCCTTTAGTGGATATCATGCATAATACCACCATGTACCATTGAAAAATGGATCTTAGACATTTTTATGGTCATTTAGGTATTTTTTCCTCTGATGCTTGGCCTATTTTGCTTATATTTAATGTTGCAATGTAACTTAAACATTCACATTAGATCCTAAATATTCAAATTATGATGTCTTATGAAGTGTTGTAACACATTTCTACACTTTTTTAGACTCTTCTTATTATAATTCATCTCAATATTCCCCTTTTTATCTCTTACCAAGTCTTATTTTAGAGTGTTGTAAAGTCTTGTAACAATATTTCATGCTTTTCCAGGCTTGTCACCACTAATTACACCTTTCTTATGCTTTATTTGGCCCCTTTATTCACTTATAGGCCTTAATTAAGTGTGTTTTTTAATACAAACCTGATAAACAACATTAAAAGTGTGGACGTCAAATTTTGCATTTGCTCAAAACAAACAACTATTAGCATCGTTAGTAGACTTCAAGCAAACTGAATAAGGCATCCCTATGAAATAATACATCAATGCTTGCAAATGCAAACAAGTGATAAGATAACCAAAGCAAGCTAAATAAGCATATGAAAAATATGAAGTATATTTATCTCATAGTGGATTGGTGCTTCTTCGATGTGGAAAAAAGTCATTTCCCAATCCTTTGCTAAGCTCCATGATGAAGATGATATGAAATGCTATGAAGATATGATATGGATTCAAATGATAATGATGCATTTGTGCATGAGATTGTGGAGGATTGATTCAATAGAAAAGCTCTCTATTTATAGCCAAGAAGGATAAAAGAATGCCAAACATGGAAGATGTGAGACTAAAAACCATCCAATAGGAAGGAGCCACTTGTCAACTTGTGATATGTTGAGGAATGAGCACATTTTGGTCAATGTGCCAAAGAGGGGGAGATTTCAAATTTGAATTTGAGAGTTAAATGTTGAGTTTTACCTTTTCAAGAGACATGTAAGAGACATGTAGCACCTCTTAAATGCTTTGTTGGATGTACATGTCAACTTGTTTTTGAATTCAAACTTGAGGGAATATTTCATTTTTTATGCCAAGTTGAAAGAAAATGATGAATTGATAAATCAATAAATTGATTTATTTGTGCAAGTGGGAAAACCTAGAGGATTTGATGGGTGATTAGATTAGATTGATCACCTGATTAGATTAACTTAGATGATGATTAG